>CM068305.1:19897263-20119510 GCA_034768735.1 Schistosoma mekongi
CCGATAGTGATTTTTGATTTTCTAAGGTTGTATAACCAAAGTGAGTTTGTAATATGAAATTTCAGGTTCTTCAACTGACACCAAGTCCTGATATAAATCATCTCAAAATATATAATTTAAATAAAAATAAACTTACACATAAAGTCATCGTCATCCTCTTCAGTTTTATCAAGTAAATCCAATGACGATGTATCATATTCATCTTCTTCATTTTGTCTATAATTAGTGTTTGAATCTGGCCAACTAGTTGAACGACTAGTTTCATCTAAGCCTTTATGAAAAGTGTTTGTTTCCTTCACTTCATTATATTGTTCGTTTTCATTATTATATTGATCTTTATTCTGGAACACCTCTATTCTGTTGTCTCCTTTTCCAACTACTCTCTCATTACCTAATTCTCCCTTTCCATGTTGATAGTATTGTTGAAGTAGTTCAGTTTCTTGTGGACTATTCTGTATTTCATGTTCTACTTGTTTCTTTCTCACATTTGTTTCTTCGAATTGATCTATGTGTTGTTGAGTTGTATACTGTTCGTTTGCACCAGTTTCTTCTTCATCTATGGGATAAAGAAATTGTTTTTCAGTTGTAGTTGAATATATTGTCATTGGTATAGTAGTTTGAAGTAAATTCATATTAAACAATTTTGCATTATGTGTTATTCTAATAAACATTTGTGTAATATTCACATGTAGATATCCGGCATTCTCTCTTCCCATATTATTCCATTCTAAACGAATAAATTTCATTGTATTCACAGGATAGTTATTTTGGCAGAATAAATAATATTTATTTAAATGGGATACAATACGTGAATCAATTTCACCGCAAAGAATAGCTTCATTATTCTCATCCATTGCGTAGATCTTCAACGTATCTATTGTTCAATGAAGAAAGAAAATAACAGTAAGAATAAATGAACAATAGTCTTGTAGGGATTGTATAGGTGTTTACTTGAATGTTATTGATGTATTCCATGTTAACTAAAGTCTATTCAATTAATTTTAATATGTAATAATAGTTGGTCATATTCAAAGACTTGATGTCCTGTTTCACTGTATCTGTGTTTCAGATACTAGAATATGGTTACTGTAGGATTGTAACTTAAAATCGTGTACGTGCTGAAGCCAATAATTTGTTTAAAAATTTAATGCTAGGATAAGCTAGTGTAAAAATATCTGATTTCATCTGGATTGTAGCCAGTAGTCGAATTCAGGACACATGTTTGTCATAGATGTTGATATCCAGATTATAACATCACATCTGTTGAACAAGTTGTTGATTATTGAAATCTAAATACTTAGGGGATATTATGTTTACTTTCGAAGACACAGCTACTGAGTTTAAGTGTCGGTTTAAATGCCAAAACTCGGATGTTGGTACGTGTAGCCTTTAAGTTTCATGTAGTGGGCACTGATCAATTGTGACTATTTTGCTGTCCATAATTCAGATATACTGTGACCTCCCAAAAAGCTATCCAATCTTCAAGATCTATTCTGTAATAATTTTAATTATTTAGTCAGTGATTATGAAAATAAACCTCAGACATAATGATACGTATGCATCCCTTTATAAGGTAATGCATTCATATATTTTAAAACATACTAGGCAGTTTATTTGAGCTGGATTGTGACTGGCAAGCGGGATTCAGGACGCTCGTTTCGTCCTATTTGGGACTCGTCAGCCGGATTTACTTGTATCCAAATGTTAAAGTTCACACTAGGACTCAGACTCGATTAAGTGCCAAATGCCATTGCGTTCATTACTAGGTTACTGTATTCAAACAGCCGTAGCAACGGGTAAGTTTATGCCAGTCACAATCCAACTCAAATACTACTTAAAAATTATTGCTATATCGAGGCAATCAGCTGAGAATGCACATATGGCAACAGAGACTGATCAAATGTAGTCTATGACAAATCAACCGGAAGATCCAAACATATTCTAAGACAGTTTCATTGAATATATCAATATGCTGTGCATATTTGCAATAATATTCATTATAATCATCTTGACTGTCAGAAGGTTGATACTTCGTATCAGTAGATAAATCTTTAGATCCAGTTGATTGATTTGATTGAAGTGAATTTTGTTGTCTTCATTTATTTATGTAGACTTGGAGAAGGAGGGGGGGAAGAGGTGTTAACTGCATAACCAAGCTTGTAATATGCAACACTTTTTGTTTGTATATTTTCTTACTTTTAACAATGCACTAGTAGGTAGGTGTTCTATGCAAAGTTTACAGTGTTCCCTAAGTATGTTGTATTTAAAACTTTCAACTGTTTTCCCGTTCACTGATGTCTTTCATAGTAAAGTTCTCATTAAAAATTTCATTACAAGTCATAAGTTTTTTTGTATCATATTTGTATTTTCCCTATGACATGTCATTTTACATTAAGCAGTTGTGCATAACTTCAGTTATTGTCTGTGTTACTTTATTCATTCAACAACCAAATAATTTCAACTGTCTCATATAGTTTCCATATTCTTAGTTACAAAGTTTACATTCATCATTTATCAAATTAATAACATAATTTAAAAAAGTTTCGAAATAAAGTATACGAATTATGGAATATTTTATAGAGAATAAAGACTTCAACATAAAACAGTTTTCATGTCACTGAATAGTTTCAACTATGTCCAATATGACAAGAACTATTATTCAACATGAAGAATCATTTATCTAACAAATTAGATTATTGATTACCTCATTAATTTACTGAAATATCACAGTAGGTAATTAGGTTATGTTGAATTTGAATTTGACATCATAAATTAACTTAGGCTAGACAACTGCTAAAATCTAAGAAGCATTGAACAGTTGTTTCATCTTAGCATGAGATTTCTCAAGAATTCACATTCACTACACAGTCATAATAATTTGAAGAATGGGAAGCAGACATTAAACTGATAAACAGTAAGTGGAAACAGCTGGAAAGGATTACTCAGGACAGAGTTCAGTGGAGAATCCTGGTGAGCGGCCTATGCCCCTCTGTGAGGAGTAACGGGCGAAAATAAGTAAGTAAGTAACACAGTCAAAAAGCAACAATCCAATAAACGTCAAGATTCGCTAAGAACTCTTTGAACTCCATCTCAGTGGTCTAATAGTTAAGCGTCCGATATGAAACCTTATTATCCTAGGCCCGATTTCATAGTAGTGCTGGTGGTGGGTTGTGAATGCAACTTACTGAAGTGTCTTGTACTGGGAAGGAGTTTTTATCACCTGCCTCCTGGATTTTTGTGGTTTTCTAACCTAGATTAATTCGCAATATCTAATTCATATGTTTAGTTAATCTAAAGTCTATATATTAGATTACGATTTTATTGCCAAAATTATGTTAAATATTCTCAGTTATGTTTATTTTTACCATAAATTGATTTTGACAGTCGTTTATTTGCCTCTACTTTACACTTATTGACCGCAATATAACACAAAATTAAAAGTACAATAAGTGTTGAGTAGAAGTTATCCTTTACAAGTCTTCCGTTTCCACTCATTAGGCTATATTCAGAACTTTGAATCACTCTTCTATTCATTCAGTGAGTAAACGCAGTGTATTAGTTTGTAATTTTCATTAAAGATTACTTTGAAGTATCAAGAATTGTTTGAGATTGTCTGCTTTGAAGATCTCAGTGTAGTATAGTCCGGTATGCCTGATAAAGTACACTAATTTTTATGGACTTAGAGCCTTTAAGTGAAATCTTTAATTAGCAGCGCTCACTCTATAAATGAAGAAATAAATAACTGGAAGTTTTAATACAACATATTTAGTAATTGCTGACAACGTTATGGAGGATAACCTTGGTCTAACATTCAGTGGGCTAATCAACCATATGGTCACTAGTTAATCCCATTTAACGAATTTCGAATAGTTTAGATATAGAGATTTAGCGTAGATTATTATTTATATGTGCAAATTATATTCTTTGTAGATTAATATCATCTGGAGGAGAATTAATGAAAACCCAGTAGCATCAGACACTCATTTCGTTTTAGTATAGAGCCTCACAACACTGCACACAGGTATGTGTGATGGAAAAGTTTTGTAACAAAGGCGTTGATACTTGATTCTTTTGTATTACCCAAGTTAGATAGTTAACTTAAATATCTTCCGCTATTCTTCTGGAAGACATCTTAAGTTACTTTCTATCGCTATTATTATATCATACTTTTTCAAAGTAATTAAAAATCAATATCCGCAACTCTCAGTACTAGCAAACCACTATATGTTTACTAATGACTAACTTGACAAGTAATTTCTGAAGTTCTAGAGAGAAGCTGTAATCAATGGACTTAAGCCATTGTAGAAGTGAAACAAATATCAACACTGTCAATACCGTAAATTGATTAGTGTATTGATTGTTGGGTAACAACTTCTAGTACTGTTATGAATATGCGAAAGCTAATGACCCCCCTCCCCCCTATATGAACTAACTAGCGACTCAATTATTCATAAAACTTTTAATGGTTTCTTGAGTTGAAATTAATTCAAAGCTAATGAATAGAAAATAACATTTTTTCCATACATGAAATGAATGTTTAGAATGATAACAGTCAAAAATATACATACCACAAACAGCTTTACTACAATATAAATAACCATCCATTTGAATAGAAAATAACATTTCAGGCATCAATTCCATTGTTGCATCAACTTTAATTTTGTCTTGATTCAGTGTAATTTCCCACAATGAAAATTTATTTTCACTTTGTAAATCATTTCGAGTGTTTACATCATTGATTGATGTGCTGGTGTCATTTTCTTGGAATTTTTTAACTTGATGTAATTCTTGTAGTCTACCTGAATATGAAAATGAAGTATAATAATGTGATAAAGAAGTTGAATGGATTACATTCTTGAAGGGACCTTTTCTAAATTACATTCAATGAAAAAAGTGACTAGATATATATGTAATTCGTTATGATGGTGTAACCATTCTACTAACCCAGTTTAATTGTATTCTATGGATAGTCAGTCTGGGACTAAAGTACAGGTACAGGACAATCAGAAAGTGAATGAAAGTTTCAAGTTTACTGCTCATTATATGGTTTCATACAATGACTATTCATTGTATGATAACTAATTTAAATGAAAGGAAGATAATCAACTACTTACACTGGAAAATAGGCTAGAGTAGGGTGAAGGAATGAGCAAACGCGGTACTTGAATGGCAAAATAAAAATTGCCAGTTAACCAATGAGGGACACTATTTGGGTCAGGATTGCTGAGGATTTGAATCAAAAATGCATACCATAGACTTAACTCAAAAATCTAGTTTTAATCACAATTTCTAAATCATATGTGCTAGTATTAATCCATAAGATGAATGCTGTTTTCAGACTTAGGTCCCAATCCTATTTCTTCTTGTAACCCAGAAGTCATTTATACAACCAGTTGGTTACAATCAAATTCTTTTTGCATTTCGTTTAGTGTTCCCATGTTCACAAAACTTCAGGCAACAAGGAAACTTATCGTAGGCAAGTTGTTAAAACAACGAGTGATATTTATAAATATAGTCATTTTTTGCTCACATGGAAAACACACTAAGTAAATATTACAAAATTCAGTAAGACGTGATCAGTGAAGTCCAGACATATTGAATATGAGGCTGTTATTCACTGATGACAATGGATGAGATCGAGCAAATATATCACGGATTGATTGTGCCAAAAATATGAACTGTTGGTAGCCTGCTTAGTGATCTAGTGGTAAAGCGTTGGTTGTGAAACCAGAATATCCTGGGTTCGATAGCTGGTGGGGTGGTGGATGCACACGATTGAAGGTTCTCATACTGAAACAAGACATCTATACAATGCTACCTGGTGGCCATTGGTTGTCTAATTAAGACCAATTTGTGATATCAAAGTAACATTCAACGATTTCAACAACGCTCAATTACAGCTAATATCAGCTCGCTAGCGACAAACCCTTACAGGTAATTCCTGGAGTTCTAGTGGAAAGACGTGACCAATGGAGTTCAACCATGTCAGGTGTGTGACAGTTATTCACCGATGCAATAACAGTTTGTTTATGTTAGCATATTGTAGAACCGACCAATTATTCTTACAGGACTCGACAAGAAAACAGTCATTTGGCGATCACGATAAATCTGGATATCTTCTCGGTACCATTAATCAGAAAATCAACTTTAACACTTTATGATAAGTTCATGTTATACAAGAACAGTAAAAAATTTTCTAGCAGCATATTTTATTTAATTTTATAAAATTGAAACTTTCACAATCGCACAATAATTTTATGTTTCACCATTTCAGCTGAAGGAACCATTTGTGGGTGGAAACAGAATATTTTGAGATGTAACCAAAAATAGTCTCATCAATGAATTCTCATTAATAGTATCCTTTCAAGTTATGCCCACCTTGACATTATACTTATATGCATATGTCCAATTATGAACGTAAATTAACCAACTTACCTAAATGACACTTATTCAATGTAATGGTACAATTTTCTGATTCACACTGTAATAATGAATCATATGAAAGTTGATTTGTTTCATTTGTATTGATAGTAATTTGATCTTCTGAAAGTATTACATCACGTATTTGTTCACAGACACCAGTACGTCTTATTTTCTTGTAACGTATGGCTTGACAATTTTTATTAGTCGAACAACCAGCACGACAGGCTGATTTTGATAAATGACGTATAAAACTAAATGGTTGACCTGATAAACTAGGCCATATTTGTTGTTTTTCTGTTGAATATTGCATAAAGCACTCTTCAAAAGCTGCAGTATTTGGAAGTAGAAAATGAAATACATGACAAAATTTACATTTATTTATAGCGGATTTCAAACCTACAAGATGTCTATCGTGAAGAATTACTTGGGACAATGCATAGCTCCTTGTTTGGCACTTTATATATGTGTTTGTCTAACTCATTATTTCTTATATTAACAGTTATCCATAGTAATTCATCGGAGGTTATTACCTAGCCACTTTATATTTCCATTAGGTAGCAGAAGGCAATCATCAGCAAGGCATACTTACAATCATTAGGAAACCAGTGTTCTTTATTGGACTTGAAAACTTGACATCCAATCTGAGACATTATCACTAATATTTACATCTGCTGGTTACTGATTGATGACCAATTATGTGTATTGGAACCAATAATCTAAATGACTCTTGAATATCTCTAAGGAATAAACAAATAGGGCACTAGTGAATACTCATGTGCACTTTGGATAGGGTCATCACATTAAGAATGAGAAAAAGAACTTTCATTTTAAAATGTCTGGATATTTAAACGCAATGTTGTTTTAGGTTCTAACTTCACAGTAGCTCATTTTATACCTTCTATGAAAGTTTTACTGTTATAAAAGTTATTTGAATAAATGCAAACAAAACAAAGTAATGTGACTATAACAGTAGGTTGTACAATGGGCAGTATTCTATCTTCATTTGTAGGATGTTTAACCCAAATGATCCATTTCTGATCATTATACACATTGTAGAATACTTTGTTTGCATTTAAATGTCGATAGGTTTTGATAAAAATAAGTAATTATATTATAAATTGATTACATGTAAAGGTGAACAACACATTTTCATCAGTAATGAAATGATACTTAGACAAACAAAGGTAATACATCGACTAAGAAACCTAAAAATCACGCATTTTATACAATGGATATGTCTTGAACTGAACTAAAACAACTGTTTCATCCTGGTTGGTGATGCAATCTGTGACAAAAATCGTTTACAAACTAGTTACTGGCTGAAGTTTCTACATATCACCTATTGCTATACTTTGTTAGAGTTAATGAGAATCGATATTATTTTGAACTGTTAAAAAGTTTTATACTAGTAAACAATAGTTTGTCTTAGCTTTCCGGTCTTCACTAGTTGTTTATTTGGAGTTATTGCACAATGTAAACTACAAAACTCATCAATCCCCACAAACCTCATGTATTAATAATGATCAAATGCTTGAGATGAAGCAATCTTTTAAAAATAGTCCCTGGAATCCTAATGAGAAGCCTTGACTAGTATAGTACAGCAATATCGGGAATGTGGCAGTTATCCACCAAAAACAGATGATAACCGTTCAATATGACGACTCAACTGAGGTTGGAAATTTAAGACGTTGGATATCAACACACCGATCTCAAATGTAGACCTAAAAATGTTAGTGCCAACGAGTTGTAAAGGCACACTTCTGAGGAATTCTCTACTAGGATGAAATAGCTATTCAATACCTCCTAGTTTCAGTTGTGGCATAGCAATAGTCAGTTTATAAACTGCGATATTCAACGATCTTCATCAAACTCACTACACAAGCAATTATCGATCTGACGTTTGTAACTCGGTCGTGTTGAGCAGTTACAACTTATTTTTTGATATATTTATTTGTAGATTATTATATATATCCTGGGATAATTAATCTAGCTCAGTCTTCTGTTTTCTCAGTCGGATGCTACTATCATCGTCGTTATATCATTGTAAATTAGTAGTTACATCAATCTAGTTCAGTCTCATCCACCTTATTTTGGATTTTAACTTATACCAATTAAAACGTATGTAAATAAAATGCAACATAAATTTTAGGTTTTATGTCGAAGACTGAATGTATCCAGATAGCCATCAAAAATCAAAAAGTATTAGACGTAGGATTCTCTATTAATGCGCATACGAGATTTAGCCACCAGTCAAGGCCAGCGTCTTCAAACTTTGAAGCTAGCTCCTGCTTTCTAATTAGTCAGTTGCCACTCAGAGACTTATATTTGTAGCTTCATTTAGATATTACGATATCCTCATCTACGGATATCGGGGATGTATGTTGTATGTTCAGCGATGCTGAATTCCATTATAAAATTATATAGTTAAACACTTACAACAATACCTTATAACCCTATATAAATAGCTTGTAATTAAGTGACTACTACACAGGTTATGATAACGCGATTTTAAGAAATGGTTTATACGAGTAGGCATGCAGAGGCCGTGGTTACCGCTTAACATAATGATCTTTATACTGTATGTTTCTTTATAGGTATGTGTGATAAATGATAGACTTTGCCGTTCTAATGAACTTTGGAGCGTTGTGCAATTCGTAACATTCGATTATTTTGGTTCAAATATATCTGTCTCATCCTCGTTCTGGACTTCTTAATCATACGCGTACTCTGTGATTGCTGTGTGTAAACATTACGAAGTTACGAATCTGGCAGCCCAACCAAGATCTGCTAACAACAAGGTGATGAGCTCGAGCGAAGAACACGCAACCACTGTTCAAATCTCTCTAGATTATTTCTACCCGACCCTCCATATGGCTATTCATATTCCAAACGGCTATTCGAGCATAGCCCAAAATAAATCTTATATTTCATGTCAGTAATAATAGCAGTGATTGTAGTCTATCGGCTTCACTAAAAGTAAGAATAAAGAAACACCGACACAATAACCATACATTCGTTAAACTTACCTTTCTTTACATAAACACTAACGAGACAAACATCTAATTCGCCCATTCTACGTAGTACTAACCATTTAGCATTAATTTCTTTAGTGCATTCTATTGTAGCAGCACGAGTACCAGAGGTAACATTACCTGTTGACTGACAAAATTTAATACCTTTTGAATCCCATCTAATACGTTTTGGTATATTATGATTTGTTTGTCTAAGTGATGCTAACATTTCATCGGTTTCTAATGACTCACCATTTTGTATAAGAAATACATCAATATCAGAGAGTTTTGTAGCTTTTAAAAGGAAAATATGTGGAGAAACATAGGAGTAAATAAATATGAGACATAGAACAATAACAATAGTACTTTGATTTATTCAATACCATATGCAATTCATTACAAGAAATAATTTCCAGAACAAAAATAGGCCTTTTTTATAAGTACTTATACGGTGGTTAACAGCCATTCATATTCATCTCTAAGTGTTCGCGATATGTATTGATCTAATGTATTCAATGAATGAGTTCCGTGTTAATTACCTTGCATTCTTCCAAGTATCAGAGGTGGAGGCAAATATACATACCACTGTGGTGATGATTCTTAAATTTTCCAGTAATTGTAACTAATCGTTGGTATTATATGAAAGTGCTTAATTACCTTAGATTGACAGACAATTAGTGACTGGTGGAGTTCAAACCTGTCGCTAGTGAGACAGTTATCACCAAAAACAGATGATAACCGTTCAATATGACGACTCAACTGAGGTTGGAAATTTAAGACGTTGGATATCAACACACCGATCTCAAATGTAGACCTAAAAATGTTAGTGCCAACGAGTTGTAAAGGCACACTTTTGAGGAATTCTATACTAGGATGAAATGGCTATTCAATACCTCCTAGTTTCAGTTGTGGCATAGCAATAGTCAGTTTATAAACTGCAATATTCAACGATCTTCATTAAACTCACTACACAAGCAATTATCGATCTGACGTTTGTAACTCGGTCGTGTTGAGCAGTTACAACTTATTTTTATTGGTATATTTATTTGTAGATTATTATATATATATATATATATATATATATATATATATATATATATATATATATATATATATATATATATATATATATATATATATATATATATATATATATATATATATATATATATATATATATATATATATATATATATATATATATATATATATATATATTGTTGTTGTTGTTGTTAAACATAACGAAGTTACGAATCTGGCAGCCCAACCACGATCTGCTAACAAGAAGGTGATGAGCTCGAGCGAAGAACACGCAACCACTGTTCAAATCTCTCTAGATTATTTCTATCCGACCGTCCATATGGTTATTCATATTCCGAACGGCTATTCGAGCATGGCCCAAAATAAATCTTATATTTCATGTCAGTAATAATAGCAATAACTGTAATCGATCGGCTTCACTAAAAGTAAGAATAAAGAAACACCGACACAGTAACCATACATTCGTTAAACTTACCTTTCTTTACATAAACACTAACGAGACATACATCTAATTCGCCCATTCTACGTAGTACTAACCATTTAGCATTAATTTCTTTAGAGCATCCTATTGTAGCAGCACGAGTACCAGAGGTAACATTACCTGTTGACTGACAAAATTCAATACCTTTTGAATCCCATCTAATACGTTTTGGTATATTATGATTTGTTTGTCTAAGTGATGCTAACATTTCATCAGTTTCTAATGATTCACCATTTTGTATAAGAAATACATCAATATAAGAGAGTTTTGTAGCTTTTGAAAGGAAAATATGTGGAGAAACATAGGAGTAAATAAATATGAGATATAGAATAATAACAATAGTACCTTGATTTATTCAATACCATATGCAATTCATTACAAGAAATAATTTCCAGGACAAAAATAGGCCTTTTTTATAAGTACTTATATGGTGGTTAACAGCCATTCATATTCATCTCTAAGTGTTCGCGATATGTATTGCTCTAATGTATTCAATGAATGAGTTCCGTGTTAATTACCTTACATTCTTCCAAGTGTCAGAGGTGGAGGTAAATATACATACCACTGTGGTGATGATTCTTAAATTTTTCAGTAATTATGACTAATCGTTGGTATTATATGAAAGTGCTTAATTACCTTAGATTGACCGACAATTAGTGACTGGTGGAGGTCAAACTTGCTGCTAGTGAGACAATTATCACCAATCACAATCGATGGGAGCAAGAATCCTACGATTGTACGGAGTTACAGAGGTGCAGAGGGTTTATCATTTACCAACCTGAAGGCTGTGGATTCGATTCACCCAAAGGAACCGATAGAGAATCGGTTGTCTGACGGTTAGGCATTCGCCACAAGGCAAAAGATCCTGCATTTGAATCCCTGGTGGAGGGTGGGGGGGGGGGGGGGGGGGGGGGGGGGGGGGGGGGGGGGGGGGGGGGGGGGGGGGGGGGGGGGGGGGGGGGGGGGGGGGGGGGGGGGGGGGGGGGGGGGGGGGGGGGGGGGGGGGGGGGGGGGGGGGGGGGGGGGGGGGGGGGGGGGGGGGGGGGGGGGGGGGGGGGGGGGGGGGGGGGGGGGGGGGGGGGGGGGGGGGGGGGGGGGGGGGGGGGGGGGGGGGGGGGGGGGGGGGGGGGGGGGGGGGGGGGGGGGGGGGGGGGGGGGGGGGGGGGGGGGGGGGGGGGGGGGGGGGGGGGGGGGGGGGGGGGGGGGGGGGGGGGGGGGGGGGGGGGGGGGGGGGGGGGGGGGGGGGGGGGGGGGGGGGGGGGGGGGGGGGGGGGGGGGGGGGGGGGGGGGGGGGGGGGGGGGGGGGGGGGGGGGGGGGGGGGGGGGGGGGGGGGGGGGGGGGGGGGGGGGGGGGGGGGGGGGGGGGGGGGGGGGGGGGGGGGGGGGGGGGGGGGGGGGGGGGGGGGGGGGGGGGGGGGGGGGGGGGGGGGGGGGGGGGGGGGGGGGGGGGGGGGGGGGGGGGGGGGGGGGGGGGGGGGGGGGGGGGGGGGGGGGGGGGGGGGGGGGGGGGGGGGGGGGGGGGGGGGGGGGGGGGGGGGGGGGGGGGGGGGGGGGGGGGGGGGGGGGGGGGGGGGGGGGGGGGGGGGGGGGGGGGGGGGGGGGGGGGGGGGGGGGGGGGGGGGGGGGGGGGGGGGGGGGGGGGGGGGGGGGGGGGGGGGGGGGGGGGGGGGGGGGGGGGGGGGGGGGGGGGGGGGGGGGGGGGGGGGGGGGGGGGGGGGGGGGGGGGGGGGGGGGGGGGGGGGGGGGGGGGGGGGGGGGGGGGGGGGGGGGGGGGGGGGGGGGGGGGGGGGGGGGGGGGGGGGGGGGGGGGGGGGGGGGGGGGGGGGGGGGGGGGGGGGGGGGGGGGGGGGGGGGGGGGGGGGGGGGGGGGGGGGGGGGGGGGGGGGGGGGGGGAATTGTTCACTTCGATTTGAAGTAAATTCTGATGACGTTACCCACAACAATTATTAAGTCCAAGGAATCCAACACAACCGAAACCATCTGTATGAGATGTAAATCCTATCTACTACTTCTTTTTTTGTTTGAATATTAACTAGTGATATGTGTGTTATAATACTAATTCCCCGGTTGGATTTGCCTGGTTCTCCAACGTTGTAATCAAATATGCCTTCCATAGACAAAGTGAAAAACTAATAAAAGTTTATTAGTAAGCCTATAAATATTGTCTACAGCCTAATTTATCTGAAAATCTATATCAAATCCTGCTAAGTCAATGTTTAATGCCTGACGTTTGGTCTACAGACATTGACAATCGGTTTATACTATCATTTTAATTTAGATGATTAAGTTAATATTGAAGAAATAGACTTATACGCATCATGTTTGGTTTTGAAGTATGCAACTATACCTCTGAATTTTGTATCAAAAGTTGACTTAAGTGAGACAAGCATTGAAAACTAGGAAGTGTCGAACATCTGTTTCATTTTAGTACAGGACTACTTGACAGTGATCACTCGCGAATTCATCAAAGGATAGGTCATCAAGGGATATTACACTAATAATCCACAAACTCCACAATACCCTTTCATTGTTATAGCCATTTTTAGCTAACATCATTATAGGAGATTACTAGAAATCTAGCCCATTTAGGGAACTATCGTTGTAAAATTTTAGTAAAACAGTAATAGATAATTTGATGTGGTTTTATCGAGATCGGTTAATTCTGTTGTTTGTGTTCGTCACAGATTGGTTTTAGTTGTGTACTATTAAAAACCAAGGGGGGATCTGAACAGCTGTTTCATCCTAGTATAGAATCCTTAGTATTGCGCATCCTCGATTCCGCTGTGAAATCGAACCTATAACCTTAGGGTCTCGTGGAGAATGCTTATGCATCATCACTACCGGGTTGACAGAACTCCTACTTCCATCAATTCGTAATATAGCATGACAATAATTTGTTTCCACTGGTGATAACTATTTCACTGTTAATAGGTTCACTACCACCTCCCCCATCTGGCTTTCAATATTAATAAGCCGAGATCGATCGATGACGAATATAGATAATAAAATATTTATCGTTTCAATATACTTGACTTTAATTGACAGTGAAATGTTTCCAACTGTATAACTTTAATATCATATTACTTATTAAAACGTATTTCTAGTCAAAAAACCAATTTGTGCAATCATCGTATTTACATAAAAAGAATAACAGAAGAGTTAAGATGAACATTTACTAAACATGTATCGTTGAACAAAGTATGTGAATAGTTCGACTAATTCAAAGTTATTGAGTCATTATTCGTATGAGATTCAATTTCACATTCATTAAACAGTTGGCGACTTTTCAGTCTTAAAAATCCCTTGAAGATAAAATGTAATCAATAATATTTTAGGTGGTTGACGATAGTTGAGAAGAAATTCAACTGTATCAAAGTGCCATGTTAGTTGGGGTTTTTTAGTATGACCTACTAGCAATCTTGACTTAATCATTAATCCCTGTATGATCCGGACCTGCATCGTGCAGTTTATCAGTTGAATACGAGCCTAATCGAGGTCTAAGATATTTACATTGATTAATCACTGAGTAGTAACCAATATCATTTTTATTTAGTCGATTGTTCTGATAGCATCCTATCTATCAAGTTGCGATTATAATAGTTGTAATAATGATAATGGTTGTAATTTCGATTTGTGGTTATTGGACAATATCAGGTGAATTGTTGAATCGTAGTTCTCATGACTGACTTTAGTTGAGGTTAATTTTCAAGGTCTTAGTAACGATTGTCATCATTTTATAAGTGAATGCCAATAATCCATTGGTGTGCTGGATTGTTGTCTAGCTATATGGTAAAGTGACCAACATTAAGAATTAGGATAATTATATTCCAACTCAGTTATCTATATCTATCTATATTTATCTAACGCCATTTTTAAAGGTCTTATGTTTTCATTGTGATATGCCGGGCACCTAACGAAGATTGACTGTCTTCGAGAACTGTGCTTAAGAACATTATTTCAATTATTATAACTGTGGATAATCTAATTATTTCATTTCTAAGACTGTTACGTTCCCATTGCCCGGTCCTTCCGTTTAGTATATTTACTTTTAGTATATTGTTTATTACTATGAACTACAATTACTTAATTGTGTACAAGTTGTTCCCATTCACTGCCACTCTTTCCTTTATTCTTTATCAATGTTAAATTTGTGATTGGTTTACCGTGTGGTCTGGTTTTATGTATATAAAGACATGATTAAAATATAATACGTTCTCCGTTTTCCGCTTCTCAATTCTGGTTCTTCTATTGTCGGCCTGGGGGTGAGTGTACATAGACAGTCGCGCATCATCAAATAGGCACATCTCATTGGCGTTCGCGTCTTCCAACCGAAACTGCTCTCTTTCTTCACGTCATAACACATTGGTAAGGAGTTTCAAATTAAAACACAACAGATTATTTAGTGCTTTTTGATTTTCATACTACTCTTCCACATAGCAGTATAGTGATTAATTTGATTTTCACATAATTCGACAGTACTCATTTAGAGATATGATGACTTATTCAGTCGACCACTTCAGTAAGTCGACAAGTAATTTTTAATGACATTTAATGAGTATTTCATATGTACTAGGGAATAAACTAAACCTTGACTACGTGACGATAAAATGCAATCGTAGGTTATTATCTGAGCTTCATAAACATGAAATAGCATCTCTTTTATTTGTCATATATCATTCTGTAAACATTTCACTTATTCAGTAAAGTTGTAGTTAAATGTAGTGGTGACTAATCAAACGTAAATCTAGGCATCATCAAACGGAAAATGTAAGCTTAGCATATCCATTAAACGAGTTAGTGACAAACTCGACTCAGTAGCTCAGTGGATAACGTGTTGGTGCTTTAGGCAATAAACATTCCTTTTAAATCTCTATGTGAACATCATTGTTGGTTTATAAATACTTTAAGTTGACGAATCCCAGATAGGATGAAGTATATGCCATGAATTTATTTTCTATCCACAAATTAACTTTACCGAAGTCTTGAAGTGAAAAGGCAATATCAAAGTAATCCACTCAAGTTGTAAACATTCAAACAGAAACTAATCAAACAGTAATATATATATGTTTCTTTTAAAATGTAAATAGGTTTAATTTACCAAAGTTTTTATGCAATGGATTTGGTGCTAATCGTATTTCTTTTATATGATTCAAATTAATACCAAAATCAATCATTAACCAATGATAACCATCTAAGTCGGGTTGTGTTGGATCAGTTTGAAAGCAGGTTGGTTGAATATGCATGAAATCATCATCAACGGAATATTCTGATAAACTTCCATATGCAACAGAACTGGAGTATGTATTGGCTCCATTAATATTTACAGCAAATAATTCTGTAATATTAAAATAATCAAATAATTTGCATACACTATATTGTTATATTGTATACAAATTTTTAAAGGTCAAATATTATTGTGCCATATTTGAAATATCCGATTGATATTCTTATTTACACACATAGACCTAGTTAGTTACATTGAATGCAATAAATATTCTTGAAAATGTAACAAAACCTTGTGTTATAATTATTGATCATTGAATGATAAGTAACATGATATCAAATCCGAATTCAATAACCTTCACAACGTCCAATTACAATCAATATCTGATCACTAGTAACTAACATCTTGAGGTAATTTCTAAAGTTCTAGTGAAAAGAAGTGATTAGTGTAGTTCAATCATGTCAGGTGTGCGGTAGTTACCCACCAATGGCAGTGGATAAGGTAGCGCATATATATCGCAAATTAACTGAGTTAGAAATATTAACTGTTGGGAGACTGCTCAATAGTCTAACGGTAAAGCATTCGTAGCAGAGCTACAGGATACTGGGTTTGATACTTGATGAGGTCGTAATTGTGCACTATTAAAGTGTCGTATGCTAGAACGAAGCAGTTGCACAGTGTATCCTGGGGATCAATGATTGTCTAATTCAGACCAATTCGCGACATTAAATTAACTTATCTATTTTTTTCATTGAGTATGTCACAGATTGATGTTGGCAGGGTCCCACTGAAAACTAGGGAGCAATGAACAGCTGTTTCGATCTAGTGTGGAACTATTCAACAGTGTACACCCCAGATTCCGCACCAGGGGCTTCAGGTTGACGGCAACGCTTGTTGAGTAACCTGAATGATGCATTACATAAAACTTTTTATCGACTGCGTATAAAATCCTATTTTCTAGATTTTTGTTTCAATCACACATGAAAACTGAAATTGATTCTTATTTTTAGAAAAAAAGGTATACATATTTCACAAAGTAATATTATAGGCGAAAACTGTTTCCATACATTTTCATTTAACTCATTCTTTGGTATCCAACTGAAAATAAAAGTAGTAAACATACTGTTCACTATGTACGTGTACATAATGAATATGCTTATGCAGGCAAACCTATTTGATACTACTAACTTAAACACAGTGTCTAGTTTTATGTACAACTGTTTTGTTTTCCCACTCGATGATCTCTACAATTTTCTTTTTAACGTAAAATATAGGTGTATGCCATTTTTTTGTAATTACTAAATCATATTATACATATTTTCATTATGTTTCGATAAGCTTTCATGAAAAACGTGTACATTTTTACTAGGGTTTGTGAAATAACATGACTCTCCGATATTAGCCAAGGAATATATGACCAGCCATACAATGACAGTTAGAGATTACGATTGCTCTGTACTCCAGTCCAGGTAACCAGAGAAAGAAGTTCAGATTCATCAAAAAGCGTTCATTTTACAGGGAGCCTATCAAACGAATAACTAGCATGTGTATGTATGCAAAAAGAGAGAATGTTCTCGTAAATGTCACAAATAGCGAAGTAAAATAAACAACAGACTAATGAGATTTAACGTCCTACTAGGTTGAAAAACACAAACTAAAGTTAAAAGTGGTGCATTTTGGCTCGAAAACGAGAAATTTCCACATATGAATCATAAAATTAACAGGCTTTTCACTATAATATTCTGAGAATATAGCGTCTCCAACAATTTTCTAGAATCGCAGTTCCATACTTAATAACGGTACTATGGTTGTAACTTGTACATGATCATATGAAATGTCAACTAACCAGTTTTGTTTAACTAACTGAGGTGGTTAATTGTTTAGATAACGGTAACTCAACTGGGACACTGAAGAAATCTACTGAATTTAGTGAGAATCGCCTATAATTTGTAGGAGTTCATTTATATTATTCATAATTATATTGCTTAAGTGACCTTATTTTACGTGGTATTGGCGTATTCGAAGACTAAACTTGGTTCTAAATATGTTTTGTCTTGAATGTAAGCCAACCTTTAGGTAACAGAGTATCTTGTAGTACCTCAGATAATCAACGCAAAAGTAATTATTTATGCTCAGGTTTAGAAACTGCGTGATACATACTGACTTAAAATGTCAGACTGCGGATCTGTATATTATATATACATTACACATTATGCTGATAATATAAACATTTATAAACATTTAAGAAAGTTTGTACACATGTACTTGTTAATAGTATTCTTTCTTCTGTATTAAAGCAATCAGATTTTTTTTTAACCTACTGATCTGATGATTCATGTAGAGATAAATGTAGTTACTCTAATTCAATAATTTCGTTTTAGCTAACATATGGATAAGTTGTGTGGTACAAAATGTATGTCCAGAGTATATTAGGTTATATATGTTATATGCTTTCATTTATCTAGAGAAAAATAACTAGATTTCTTGTAGTGCATTACATACATTTTCTAAGTTGAACAGTCCTATACTAGGACGTAACAATTGTATTGCACTACCTGATTTTCTGGAGTACCCAACCAATATCAAAATGTGGCGAATACACACAACTAAACTTAATAACTACCTTCAAAAAATATTATAATTCAAATACAATAATCGGCTCACAAGTAACTAATTCCAGATGTCCTAATAAACAGTCATGACTGATAGAGTTTACACCTGTTGAGAGTAAGATAGTCGTCATCAATGACAATGGTTCGTAGTTGTTCAATGGAAGTGGGAATTCTACGACTGGACATTGACTGGCTTAGTGGTGTAGATAGTTAAGCGTTTACAGTGAAACCTAAAGTGTTTGAATTGGATCCTCTAGTGGAATCGGGTGGTGGTGGTAGTAGTGGTGGGGATTCACACTGGTGATGAGTTCCATGCTATGAAGAAACAACTGTATGATGTTGAGTAGTTTTAATTGGTATCCAACCAGCATCAGTCTGTGACGAACTGAGGCAACTAAACTTAGTGCTGATATTCGAGATTCCACCTCAGTTCGTCAACTTTGTACTAAGATGCATTTTTTGTTTGGTAAGTTAAGTGTTTTTAATTATAATAATAAACTCTAATGGACTTCAAAATAGTTATTTGCATTCGTCACAGACTGATGCTGGTTGGATACTAATTAAAACCAGTGAACATTATACGAGTATTTCTTCATCACCAGTGTGAATCCCCACCACTACCACCACCACCACCCGATTCCACTAAAGGATCCAATTCAAACATTTTAGGTTCCACTGTAAACGCTTAACTATCTACACCACTAAGCCAGTCAATGTCCAGTCGTAGAATTCCCACTTCCATTGAACAACTACGAACCATTGTCATTGATGACGACTATCTTACTCTCAACAGGTGTAAACTCTATCAGTCATGACTGTTTATTAGGACATCTGGAATTAGTTACTAGTGAGCTGATTATTATAAGTGTTTTGTGGAGTGACCCGAAAGCCCTGTTCAGTTATCTATAGTTTTGCAGTTATTTCCAACTAATATCAATCTATGGTGAATATAAACAATTAAACTTAATACCTATCTTAACGAAACCACCTTAATTCAACTTCATAATAGGTTACGTACATTCCATTAGATACATACAGTAAAAATTGCTAATTGTTTGTCTAGTATGATTATAACATGAAATCTACATATGAAACCATCATATATCTTATTTGTGACTCATATATGTGTATGAATGATTAAGCAACATCAGAAAATTTGACCCCAGTTAATAACATACAGACGAAAATGTAAGTACAGAGAGGGAAATAGTTAGTGAAGCATTCAAGCAGTAGATGCACATTGAAAGATAAAATCATTTCTACTTAGTTTAAGACAGGTGAAATGTTATACAAATCTCATTAATGATAATGAACTATCAGCAAAACTGTAGTAGATAGAAGGTAGAACATTAAAGGTTATAGTCAATTTATAAATAAACTTTTGTAAACATGAAATAAACATAATAAAATAATTATGGCATTATTTCATCAACAAACACAGTAGTTACATTATTCTAATAACTAATGATTAAATGAATGAATTCATGTAAAGAGTAGAGATTTACGCCATTCTGGATAATTAACTATTGTTATAATAATAATGATTGATAGATGAATATTTGTAATATGGTATAGAAAATATGGAATACTGAATGATGTTAATAGCTAATTGAATATAAAACAGGAAACAACACTCTAGGTATCAAGATGCTTGATGAAGGTGGGTAGGATTTTTTGCGTAGTTACTATGTAATCCGTATCACAGATTGAATATATGTAGACATTCAGTTGAAAACTAGATGATGCTGGGATAGCTGTTTCGTCGTAGTAGTCGATTCCCCAACAGTACACGCAAATAACCTAATTCCAGTGTCAAAACCATGACTTTCAGGCTACACGGCGAATGATTAACCTCGGCCTCAGTTATATCACAAATTGATCAGAGTAGGAATCTTACTACTCGATGCTAACCTAGTGGTTCTGGTGGTTAGGAGTTCGTTGAGAGACCTAAAATTTAGGATTCAGTCTGTAGGCGAGATTAAGCTGGAGTCCCATACTAAGACAAAACAGCTGTCTAATGTTTACTGGTTTTCTTGCTACTCAACCTTGATCGTTCTGTAACGAATACAAACAACAAATCAAATACAAACCTTCACAGAACCATGTCAACTGATTGCCACTTTATTAAATGCAGTAGATTACCAATAATTGAGTTATTAGCCTGAAACAAATCATTCGATTATGCACATGAAGATGAGAGAGAAATATGTTACACATAAATTCTTGCAGATTTAGTTTATTCATGTGGATTATTATTGGCTTACACCTTATGTAGAAAGAAGAAATTTGAAAGGTAGCATGGCTTAAATATATGCTAACCGTAGTTTAGTGTTGTAGTGTTATTCAATTTTTAATTTAACATCAGCTCACTAGTTATTAACTTTGGAAGGTAATTCCTGGAGCAAAAGTAAAAGGACGCAGCAAGTTGAGTTCCGACATGTCGGGTGTGAGGCAATGGGTGGTGTCGAGCAAATATATATTGCGAATTGACTGAAAAGTATCAGCCTTTGGAAGCTTCCACCTCTAGACCTAAAGATCCTGGGTGGTGTTGTGAAAGCGTATTACTGAAGAATCCCAAACTAGAATGACTCAGTCATTCAGTGCTTCCTGGCTTTCAATGGTTGTCGAACTAACACCATTTTCTGATATCAAATTCAAATTCAACAATCTCCACAACACCCAATCATAATAATTACATATTGTGGTTCTCATGTAATGTATCAACTAAAGCTAACACACAAGCGTCACAGGTTCTACTTTATTGATGATTAACTGGCTGACTAATATTTAACTTGGATTATTTTCACTTTATTGTTTCTAACATGTTGTTGAACTTCCTTGATACTACTATGTATATATTCAAATTTATCATCCATTTCCACCCCATATTTTTGGATCGAAAATGATAAACAGTTAACTTTTTCATTCTACCTTACATAATAAATACTAATGTATAATAAAATTGACTTTATTCTTGACAATAGTTAACGGAAAGAAGTCACCATTAAACTAAGCAACTATAGTCATTCTGTTTGACAGACAATCAATGTAATTTATTCAACAACTAGCTATAATATGATTACGGAGATCAGGATAGAAAAGGTGTTGACATTTATGCTTGTATGTACTTGGATTAAATATCATACAGGAGGGTATTAGCATGGAATGTAATCAACTAAAAAACGGCTTGAAATACTGACACACTTATAAGTTAATACTGGGTATGTTAATAGATTGATGTTATTGGAATGGTTATATAAAATGACTTTTCAACTATGATATACATACTTTGTATGCAACTGAAAGCTAATTAGAATATTAATCCACTATTCAATCTGGTAGGTGATGGAGATGATCGAATTGCGTATTTATACAACATGGGCTTATTTGATCCAGATAATTATTGAAAATTAGGGGATATTAAACACAGGCTTTATCTTAGTATGCTACTCCTTTAAATTGTGTTTAAAACCCGAAACACAGATCGAACCTATGAATTTGAGGCAGCGTGACAAGCACTTAACATCCAAATTGGTGAGTTAGCATCCTATGATTTGCAGTACTAGATGTGAGACACTGATCTATTGATAACAGGTATTTAAATTAAACCATAAACGAAAATATATTTTACACCGTGTAACCATTGGTCACAAGAATTCGGTAATGACGATCATGTATTCACTACTAGACTTAAAAGTGTTTGATTCAATTCCTTGGTGGAATCGAGAATGCGTTGTGCTAAAACAAAACAGCAGCTTGATAAAGCATGTATGTCATAACAAAACATAAATGCATATAACGAACATATGATGATTTTGAATGTATCTTGAAGCAAATGTTTAGAAGTCCATCTTCTCGTGGATTCTATGGGGGTGGGCTATCTATTTGGTTATATGATGATATAGGGATTGGAGTATGTCGAAAACAGAACGAATAGGTGGTCCGGATTTGTGCATTTTGCTTAGTAATAAAAATAATCAGTTGCAATTAATCACTAACACGTTTATTTGTAGAACAGATATGTAGATGATATTTTTGTTGTCTGCGGTCAGAAAACAGTTCTGAATGATATCTCTTACACATCTTCAATAACTCTCTCTTATCTATAAAATTTACTCCTGAAGATGAAAATAAATCAAACTTCTACTTCTTTGATGTTAAAATGGCAAGAAACCCTGATTAGACGCTGCGGAGAAGCATTTACAGAAAACTTGGTTTTCCATCAGTAGGAAGAGAAATTCAATAATCTATCTATCCTAAAATTCCAAAAAATCAGTATTTCCAATTTTCTGGATAAATAGTCAACTTTTTTCATAGAAAACGTCAGTTAGAAAAGATTTTCAATCAGTTTTTATTGACAAAATCATCAAAGTAAAACATCAAGGGGAACTAATAATTTGGAGTGTTGACAATCAGAAGAAAATTCTTCAACGCCATTAGCAAATTTTCCTTCATAGTAAATGTGAGAGTTATTGTCTCAAGTCCTCGTCTATTCACCAAAAACTCGAAAGACTATAGCATTTGGCCCCCCCCCCAATATGTATCTTTCACTCCACTAGCTACCATTTTGCTAGATGCATCTTTTATTTAGGGGAGTTCAAGAACACTACTCGTCTGTTTGAAAAAGGGCAACAGTAGTTGTATATAAAGCTCAATAACTGATCATCTCTTCACCACTAGCCAGCAGATACGAAGAAATTCACTTTTCAAAGTAATTTACAAAGTAGGCAGAAATTCACTTTCCAACATTAATGAAGACTTTAAAGACTAATAATACTATGTTATGCACTTCTTATTTACTACTATGTTTGTTCGATTGTGATTACTTTATTAAAATAATATACCCATGCTTATGTACAGTTTGGGAAGTGAAATCGCTCGGAAGAGATCCCTTCATTGAGTCAAATTATTGTTGTTTTACACACTGATTGGTTTTCTTTCCTTAGAACCCTTCTTATACTAAGTGAATGCACTAAATCTTTACAGCCACTTGTTATTAACGTAACTCCAGTTGTCGTGTACTCATAGATCATAGCAAAAACGTTTATTCTTCTTCCCCAAAAAGAAACAAGGAGAAGATTATTAATATGTAATACGTTTTGTATGGTTGGACAGAGATGTAATTCACAATTCATTTCTTTCCAATATAAACAAAGTTCCATTAAGAGAGGAGAATAACTGAACATCGAAATGTGTGTGTGTGTTTGTGTTTGTGTGTAGATCACATTGTAGTGTCTTCATCGTACAGTTATAGTAACAAACTATGTTATATATTACTAAATTAACTACTAGTTAATAATAATTTCATAGAAGATGAATTAATTTATGATTTGTAAGTGTAATGCATCAAATGATTAATTTATTACACATGGGCAGTGATTAAAAAATGTTTTATAAAGAAATTTGAAAAAGAAAGAAACACATAGAGAACTTTAGTAACTAGGAGGAAATTTTATTGAAAAAGAAATTGAATGTAACAAAGTGTAGTTTTGGGTGATTTTAAGACATTTTAGATAGAATAGTAGTATTGAATGCCAAAGAGTAGTAAATATGTAATAAACTACTCAGCTAAAATGGCTTGTAGAGATTATCGAGTTTCGTAGTTTTACACCATGAACTAATATTCGTTAGTTAACCATTAAGAACTGAAGAGTATTAAGTAAGATTGTTCAATATAACGCAATAGCTTAGTGGTTTGAAGAATAGACGGTTGTTTTAAGGTCTGAAGCTCTAAGGTTAGATTTCTAGCGAATTTTCGGATAAACACTGTTAAAGAATTTTATACTAGAATAAAATAGCTGACCAATACTTCTTTATTTTTAACGATTATTTATCTAAAGTGACAATATATTGATACTTTGAATTTAATTGCCATCCTGTTTTTATCATTTACTTGGAATTAAAATGATGCTAACAGGAATAAAAACTGACAAATCCTTTAGAATAAAAATTTCTGTCAGACTAGCAGCAGTCTAAAACAGAGTATATTGATATGAACAAACTATGCTCTAAAATTGATGAAAATTATTGTTTATTGGAAAAGTAAGACCAATAAGTTTCTAAACTGAATGAACTGTTTATATTGATGACATAGTTATTACTACTTAGACTTGTATTAATTTCATTTGGTTATCTTCTCTCCAAAGAAACGATTAACGCCAAGTTTCGAAATATCACAAATTCAGTTTAGCACTCAGTTAAATGTCATGTATAATATAGTCATTATTTGGCATTATATAGATTTGAACTTAATTATGACTGGAAACCACGCAACAAACACAAGTCTACACAAAGGATCGAACTCAGTGTGTTCAGCCTTTACAGCAAATACTTAACCACTAGACCTTGGAGGCTGTATCCACTATTTGATACCTCTAACTTTAATTATTTCGAGAAGTAATAGGTGACCTCATATAATGCAATTAGTGGCAAATTTCATGTACACAAGTTGGGTTAACCCAACCGATTAGGTCTTCTTTCTGTACTATAAAGAAGCAGCTGTTCAGTACCTCCTGGGGTTTGGTGGTCGATTAAATAGGTTAATCTAGCAAATGAAACTTCAAATATTTTGTTTACTTGTCATTTGTTAGATATTTGAAATTTAAAGAAATATCAACGCCTTTTTCTAGTCTCCAATTTAGGTTGACACATATATTTGAAAATTAAGTTTACCTGACTGTGACTTTATTAATACAACCAGTAAAAGCCATTTAGCATTTGAAGGTTATGTTCTCATTTCACGTTCCTTCATAGTGGAAAAGATAGTTATTAATGCCCATATATATGTTGCCTAATTTTGGTTTATGTTCATGTTATGAACATACACAATATAGCACAGTCCAATATTGGATTTAAGAATCACAAATATTTTGAAAGCAAAAGGCTATAATGATATCTTCGATGTATATCACACTGTTATACGTTACATATCCACTTGATGAACTTAAAAGCGACTGAAAATGATGGATGAAATATACTATAAGCTTAAATAGTTGCGGTTATCCTTATGATTTCATTTCATTAAGAATCGATCTTCATTCTGGCAATTTCTTATACATATAATGTCCACTGTATAATCACTTGTTGACATTTCATTTCAGATGTATTAATCCACCAAAACTTTTAATTTAAACTGATCATTTCTTCACTAAAATAAACATATTGGAAGGGGGAAGAATTGGTTATATGGATTGTTGTCAAGTCATTTAAAGATAACAGAATCCACTTGAACTAGAACTTAGACATTCTCGATTCATTACAATTGAATAGCTAAAACTACATAAAGCCGTTATATATATATATATATATATATATATATATATATATATATATATATATATATATATATACCTTCATCTAAAATGAATATGTTAAAGGTTAAATTTGTGATAGATTCTTTATGATTCTGACATTTACAACATTCTAATGGACAAAATTCTTTGTATTTTACTTATTTAATGTTCAATAATCAATTTTAAAAAATCTTCGTTACTATTGAATAATAAAGTAGTAAGTGATCATACATCATAAGAATCTTATCATAATTACTAATCATATTTTTTTTATTCTAATCAAACAAAAGATTTAGTTAATGTACACTGTTATGTAAATTGTGTTTATCTTATATTCATTTTAAATGATATGCATCCATCTATCTATATCTCTGTATTATCAATTAATCAGTTATAGACATTGTTTTACATTCTTGCCAAAATCTCGATTACAAGACACAGAGGAAAGGATTGAAGGGAAAAGAGGAAGAATAAAAATGAAATGAATTAAAGATAACTAAAGCGAAGTGATGTAATCATCATTGTAAGTTAAGAGGAAAATAATAACACCACACAAATGTGTAGGTACCTGAATAATCCATTAAATGTAAAATGAAGTTGTTTATTTAATACTGATGAATGATGATTGAATGGCATTCCATATTGTTTTATTGTATTTATCAAATGTTGATTATATGAATGTTGTTGAGTTTGGCAATTACTTAATGTCACATTTAGTTATTAAAATGAATTGCGTAAACCAATTGAATATTATATTGATAAAGAAGAGTTAAATTCAAACGAAATTCATTAGTAGTTATTTGCATTCGTCATAAATTAATGTTGGTTGGGTACCACTGAAAACCATGGAGCACTAAACAACTGTTTATTCGTAGTATGCACTTCACAGTAGTGCTCACCTTCCGTTTCACCAGGGAGTCGAACTCAGCGCTCAACAAAATCATCTTAATTCATTTACAACAATCAGTTCACTGGTGATTAACTTCAGGGTGTTCTATGCCCTTAATGTCGAAAGAAAGAGTTAATATTTAAAACTTTGGCAAGATAAACAAGGCAGAACATAAATGACATCATAATTTGAGGTGGGGGATATGATAGAAATTCCTGTTAAGCTGACGATAAAATCAAACATTGGACTGATGTTTTTTGTGCACATAGTTTTAGTTTTTATGTGAATGTAGCAACAGCTTTAGTAACACGTAGAAGGCAGTAACTTGCTAACTTTGGAAGATTGATGTTAACCATATAGAGAACTTTAAATGATGAGTCTGTTTTCATTAAAAGATTAGTATGGATAAATTGTTCTACAATCGCAACTTTGGTGCCACCTCTCTTACATTTTTGCAACCAGATCTGATAATATTCGTGGACTCACTTGAACAAAACGTACATTCAAAGACAAATCTATTTTGCTTCACATACGCTGATGAGTTGATAGAAATACATCATAGGGGTCAAATAAGATCATTTGCCCTATGAATTATAAGTAAATAGGTTATGATTTCATTACACTGCCTAGGATTTCTACGAAAAATGTTCATTTAACAACGTTTGCAATCCTCCTAGTTATAATTTTGGTAGAAGGATATACGTTGGATACTACGTTCACATAATGTTTATTTTGAGACGTAGAAATTTCGGATTGTCAATTTAATATGTACACGTATGCGCGTGATTATGCAGCCATGTTAATGAATTAGATGGGAAAACAACCTTTTCAGAAACCACTTTCTTGTTTTCTATAGGTTGAATTATTTTTGGCATATTTTGTACTTGTTAGCTGAATATACCTACATTGTAGTGTACGTGCTCAACTTTAATCATACTTACGACTTATTGGCATATTGAAGTAACCCGTTCAGGACGCACATATAGAAACAGATGCTGATTAATGACAGTATTCACACAAACTATACTTGTATATAAATACATCATACTGGCAGTTAGTAATTCTAAAGCTTCTGCCATGACTTTATCCTTTGATCATTGAAGTTGTTTAATCAAACCGCTTATTCATTATAACAATCTTGTTATTTATTTTTTGTAGTAATTTAACTGAAGGTTATTCAGTGTTTTACCTCATAGTACACAACTAATTTTTGTTGGATTGTGGCTGGCAAGTGGAATTCAAGATGCTCACTTCGTCCAATTTGGTACTGGTCAGCTGGATGTACTTGCATCCTGGTGTTGATGTTCACATCGGGACTCAAACTCATTTAGATTCGTGTCAAACGCTACTGTGTTCACCACTTGGCCACTGAGTCCAGACAGCTGTGTTTGTTCAACGGGTATGTATGTATAAATAGAATGTATTTGGATCTTACCGTTTATTTTTGAACTATCGCCACATCTAGATAATCCTCTAAGGATGCACATATGGGAACAAAAACTGTTCAACTTCAGTCCGTGACAAATCAACGGGAAAATCCAAATACATCCTAATTATAATTTTCACTGTTTAAAATAATCAGAATTAGTTAATTAAAAGAATTATATTTCTTTCAGTTTGAATGGTATATTAATTTGTATACCGTTCTGTCTAATACAGAACAGTTTTTGACCTTTCAATCATTTTGGCATGTTGCTTATGAGTCAACCTGCCTAATCAGTGGTATTATTGTTGTAGTCAAGGCTGGTTCTACCGGAATTAAATATGGAAATTGATGAAAACCCATAAAATCAGTGCATTATGTTTCATATATTGGTATTTCACTTAGTTTAACTGTAAAAGTCTTCGAAGTAATCTTTGCTGATGATAAAGTCATCAAAGAAACTATGCTCATGTAAGACATGGATAAGGAAAATTGGATGATGAGATAGTGAATTTTCATAAACTGAAGTGTTTACAGGCATTTATTATGCATTTATGAACGCTACATATCTTGAAGGACACCGTTAGCAGTCAAGTCACCAGTTCATTAAGTCATTAACTATTGATCTGCTTTATGCTAGTAGATACAGATTACTACATGGGGTCAGTAAAATAACTACGATCAATGGTTGAAGATGTTGGGCGAAATGATTTAGGCCTAATAATAGTGACTCAGAAGCTGTGTTTGTTCAATCTGTCTAATATAGAAGTTTTTTGACCTTTCAATCATTTTGGGTATGAGTCAACCTGCCTAATCAGTGGTATTATTGTGTAGTCAGGCTGGTTCTACTGGAATTAAATATGGAAATTGATGAAAACCCATAAAATCAGTGCATTATGTTTCAAATATTGGTATTCTACTTAGTTTAACTTCTCTGTTTCATAGAATTATATATATATATATATATATATATATATATATATATATATATATGGGTCTATAGGGTAAAGGGTATTCATAAATATTTTATATTTAACTGTAAAAGTCTTCGAAGTAATCTTTGCTGATGATAAAGTCATCAAAGAAACTATGCTTATGTAAGACATGAATACGGAAAATTGGATGATGAGATAGTGAATTTTCATAAACTGAAGTGTTTACAGGCATTTATTATGCATTTCTGAACGCTATATATCCTAAAGGACACCGTTAGCCGCCAAGTCAAGAGATAGCACCAGTTCATTATGTCATTAACTATTGATCTGCTTTATGCTAGTAGATACAGATTACTATATGTGGTCAGTAAAATAACTACGATCAATGGTTGGAGACGTTGGGCGAAATTATTTAGGCCTAATAATAGTGACGCAGAAGCTATGTTCCCTTAAGCTATCAATCAATTAATTCCTGTTACCCCAAGTGGAGCATAGGCCGCCCACCAGCATTCTCCAACCAACTTTGTCCTGGGCTTTCTTTTCCAGTTCTTTCCAAGTGCTCTTCATTCTCTTCATGTCTGTTTCCAATTCCCGACGCAACGTGTTCCTGGGTCTTCCTCTGTTTCTGTGGCCTTTAGGATTCCAAGTCAGTGCTTGTCTTGTGACACAGTTTGATGGTTTCCTCAGTGTGTGTCCAATCCACCTCCAGAGTATTTTCCCAATTTCTTCCTCGGCTGGAAGTTGGTTAGTTTACTGCCACAAAAGGTTGTTGTTGATGGTATCTGGCCAACGAATCCAAAGTATCCTACGCAGACAGTTGTTTATAAATATTTGTATCTTCTGAAGGATACTATTCGTAGTTCTCCAAGTTTCAGCTCCATACAACAGAACTGTCTTCACATTTGTACTGAAAATTTTGACTTTTATATTGACTGACAGTTGGTTTGAGTTCCAGATGTTTTTCAGTTGTAGAAATGCTGCCCTTGCCTTACCAATCAGCGCCCTTAAGCTATAGGTTTAAAAATTATTGTATACTTTTTATGTTACGATTCCGTTACTTTTTCAAGGATAAACTGTTCGCGCAATTTATATTACTTTCTCCTAAGTGGCAGTTACTCTAGTAGTCATTCATTTATTCATTACAGCAGTTTTCTTAAATGCTTAATCTATCTATTTTCCTAGTGGGAGAAGTGTGCATAAAGAACCTTCCTATTTTAAATGTAATCAAATTAAATTATAGTGAACTGTAAGTGTATGAATGTACTCCCACGCTAAAAGTCATGTAATCTGTTACAATGCCAAATACGGGGAAACTCAAACAGTAACAGTGAAGTTGTTGGCATATTTTCCTTCTTGTGTAATATTTGATAAATTCAGTGACGAATATATTGGTATTCATGCATTTCACTTGTGAAGGATAGAAAAATACAACAGTAATAGGTGAACCAGGCGCAGACTTGAGTGATTGATCGACAGATATATTTCTCTGACTAATTACCGTGTATGTGTACATTAAGCAGAAATTTGTTGAATTAGTGAATAGTTAATGCCTTGTTTCAACATTATACAAAGGTTCATCCCCGAATACTTGGTGATGGCAATCGGTTTTTTTACATACACTAAAATGTAAGGCATAATTCCACAAGCTATCAGTACTATTAATAGCAGATGCTGTAACATACAATAATTAATTAAGTAATTAATTTAGAAATGTGTTCTTTGAAGTCAATTATTTTATCGTGGAGGCTTCATTGCCTTCTTAGACCGCAGGTAATTGAAAAACGTGAACTATTACAATGTATTCACAACTATTCAACAGTCTATTTTGTTTAACGTGTGTATGAGTGGTTATTCTCAATGACATCATTGTTGTCTAGAAATAGTCTAGGAAATCAATGAATACTCCATGAACAACACTATCCAGCTTAGAAAACACATGGTTTCTAGAATCCTCTTTTTGAGCTACAATTCCTGTCCATTATCACCTACTAAGTAATACAGAATTACTGGATTGTTCTGATCGTTTTATGAAAAAATCATGTATGTATATATAAACTGGTAGACTTGACAGACTATCATCACATGCTAGTGTATGTCACAGGTTGATTTCGGCTGGGTACTGTTGGAAACCAGGGGGGGCCGGACAGCTGTTTTGTTTTAGTGTGAGACACGTAAAAGGCGAGAACTTACGATATCACCTAGAGAACGAAAAAATAGCCTTTTACCTATTTCAGCGAACAGTTACTCTTCAGCACAACTGGGTTAGCGTTCAGTCATAGGATTCCCACTTTAATAAACGTACAATATACCTTGTTAATCATTCACTGATAGTAGTGCTAACCTTACTCTCGACATGTTTAAACTCCACCAGTTACAGCTTTTCACTAAAACTCCTGTGACATATTGATATTCAACCAATATTATTCCCTGGTTGTCATCAGTACCACGCCATAATCAATTTGCTATGAATAAAAACAACAAATCTGGGGTGCACACTGCTGAGGAGTTTCACACTAGAACAAAACAGCTGTCCAATAATCCCTGGTTTTCAATGGTACTCTGTCAACATCAATCTGTAACATATTCAATCAAATAAATCAAAGTAAATTTAAATAAAAAAACCACATCAAATTACATATGTTAGTAGTTTGTTTAACGCCTAATCAATTTTCCTACAGAATATAATACACTGACCTAATTCGAAACATCATATACATTTTATTTACTTAAATATACATTGCAACAAATCGACTGTTTTCATTTCTGTTCACCTTGTTTATCTAGACAGTTAAAACGGTGAATTGGCACGTACATGCTGGGGCATACAAAGATATTATTATAATATCGGAAGCGCCTTTATTGATGTACGGAAGCTTAACAATTGCTTACTATTGCGTATGAATGATTCACCTATTTGACCTTACAGCCAAATAGTGCTGTACACACATATCTGTACAGACATACACTATTGAAGACAGGTGTTAACCGATTCCATATCAGTCATTCACCTTTAATTAATTAATAGAAATAAGAATTACAGAAGAGGCACCATCTCCCGTCTTTTATGATTATGATCGATTCCATATCAGTCATTCACCTTTAATTAATTAATAGAAATAAGAATTACAGAAGAGGCACCATCTCCCGTCTTTTATGATTATGATTAGCAAGTGTTATGAAATAGGAATTTTTCCCTTATACACATTCATTTGTGTCTACACTTGTGTGTACACTGACAGATAAGCACAAAAAAGATTCATAGTTAACATCAACTTCTTTATAGTTGTAAAGCAGTAGTTATTTTCCAGACATTTCGAATAGATGAAATAGTTTTGAAAAATTTATCAGGTGTAATAAAACAAACAGATGTGTGTAGATGCTTGAAAGTTGGTGTAAATTTCCTTCTTCCTCTTTTCTTCCACCTTCTCCTTCTTCTCCTACAATTACTAAACTTCATAACAACAAATTAATCTGATGTCAGTTATCCACTAGAATATTATCTGATTACATTTTAATTTTGCATTAAGTTTGTAAAATAACCACTACTATTGATTGTGTAGAGTTTGTTTAATTGATGATCTCCTTTAAACTATAATTTAATTGGTGTGGAAAGGAATTGGCTTAAATGGATGTTGTTCCATATTCCTGGCTTATCATTCAAGCTTTCTTACTTTCACTTGTTTAGGTTAAGAATCAAAGTAGACTGACCGTAAGCTGAGATTAGCTGCTCTTATATATTTAGGTCACCTACCAAAGTTCGTATCCATAGAAGTATTCATAAATTAGCACTCGGTTGCAAACCCTCTCCCATTAGAACGCAACAGTATCGAAGTCAATAATGGTCAGAATTCCTTTTATTTTACTAAGAGTATTAATTAAGACAAACAGTGTTTAATTCAAGAATAAAGGTCTATTTCCGATATGGTCATTCTCAAAACTATCAAAAGGTAAATCATAGTCATTCAAAGTATAATTTGCTTTTTTATTGATAATAATACTTTAAGAAAAAATAGTAAAGTCGGTAGAACGGGTTTATAGAAATTCACTATTCCTATTAAAAGATTGTTAGTTAACTTAAAATGATAATTTAGAATAAATCCTAGCGTTTCAATAGTTTAGATGGACATTGATTGCTTCCAGGATTCAATAGATTTGTGGATAACCCATTGGTATCTGAAACGAATGGACTGAATTTGAGTCTAAGTTATGTTGTTTATATTTGGACCCGGCAAGTATATGAAAGTGACTAGCCCCAAACCTAAGGTAAAGCGTGTGCTGGATTTCCCTACTTAACATAATCCATTTATAATACTTAAGAATATCATTAAGACGAGACGGATATCTGTAGTTATAAAGATACGATATGATTATGACTAAATACAAAATCATTTACTAGTAATGGTGATAGACAGAACAACTAAAAATTAAGATCGCAGTAGCAGGGAGGATTGAATGAGCTGATAATTTGAATGTCATTTGTCAGTTATAAGATGTGATTAACACGAGTAGCAATTAAAAAATATTTAAATTCATTAATAAGATAAACAGCTTCGTTTACCAGGTTTCGAACGACACTTTAAATGTCCAAACTGGAGTAACAAGTGAAGGTTTCAAGTTTTCAACTGAATCATTTAAAAATAAACACATTTAACACTGACCTAGAATTACATATACTATTTTACGTAGAGGCTGATTCCATCTTGATTTTGACTTTTGAGTGGCATATACATATTTATATTCACAGGACATATCTTCATTCTTAAAAAAATTGAAGCTCCACAGATTATTGCATCACATATCGCCTAATATCACAATAAGAGAGCTGTTTGTACTATACATAATGTAACCAGCACTTACCGATAAGTCAGTTTGAATCTTTCAACCTTACAGGAGATCAATTATGACAGGAAGTGTTCAACACTCTTAACTTTTAACGATACCGACTAATGAGAATTCATATCTAAATTAAATCTTCAGTTACCAGTGTTGAATACCTGGACGTATATTAATCTGTTTGTAATAAATTTATTAAAATAGGCATTTATTTAGTGACTACTTAAATGATATGTTGTTACTGTCTGTCTAGTTTTGTTTGTTTTAGAAATAAAAACAACCACTAACTAAGAAGGATGAAGCTTATTCAAATTAACTAGTATACAATTAGGGTAACATTTGCAAACCATTTGGATTTAATAGATACATCGGTTTATTTCTATGGAATAAAATAAATTCAAACAAAAATTGGCGCGAAAGATTCAAATCAAATAGATCACATTTTATAACAGATGTTTAATTAGTAAAAAGAACAATTAAAAAAAAATTGATTGATACTTTTAAATAATAAAACTTATGTAATCAAATATCAATGAATACAGGGATAAGCAAAAAAAAAACAAAAAGAAAACATTTTGTTATTTTGTCTTGGAAACTCAGTGTGTTTAATTCACAGCATCTTCTTTATTCCAAAATCAGTTTTATTATTTAAACTCTTAAACAATGACTAACTAACCTCTCCTTAATCCATGGAAATATCCTACATCAAGTTGTATTTATGTACAGGAAAGTATATATTTATTTACAATTAAGGGTGTTTACAGAGACAGTTAACTGTCAATTTTGATATCTCGCAATTGATCTGAATCAGACAACTATTGATCACCTGGAAGCACTTGACAGCTGTTTCATCCTAGTATGGGACTTCTCAGCAGTGAGCATCCACGACCCCGTCGGGGATCGAAAATAGGACCCTCTAGCTCCGTGTCGAAGGCTTTACCATTGAACTATTAAGTCGGCTTCTAACGGGTGATATTTCCAGTTCAGTCAATTCGCGATACGTTGAGTGACCTCCTCCATGCCATCGGTGAATTACTGCCTTACACGCGACACGGTTGAACTCCATCGGTCACTTCTTCACACCAGAACTCCAGGAATTACCTCAAGGAACTAGTTACTAGTGGGTTGATATTAATTACGATATTTATTTATGTATGACTTTAATATTCCAGAAGCTTCTATAAACCTGATAAAATAGGTATAATGGAATGAAAAATAACTAACTACGCTATGTTACAGTTAGTTGTTTTCTAGAACTCGCTTGGGAGTTTTTAGTGAATACTGATTAAGCAAAGTATTTTTAACACTTTCCCAACTTCTGAAGAATTATTCAAGTTGTTAATGATGCCTCTCTAAACCAGGTGAGATTTGTCACTGTATTTTACATTATGATTATATGATAGTTAAAGTGGTTATTTCCACTTAATATCCTAATGGAATAAAACTGGGCTGTCAGTTTCTCTCTGAGGGATAAACTTGACGCTGGAGCACGTAAGAAATTGACTGACAAGTCAATGACTTCATGTTGCCATCGAATAAATATCCTGAAAACCTTTAATATTGACAAATATTTTAATCTAAGCTTCATCCCTCTGTAACTTCATTGCTTTGTATGATGACACACATGTTAGACTAAAGATCTATAACATAAACATGATCCTTAATTTATTTCACATCTAACCATGAGTCACAACAAAAGGGTGTAGAGTTTGAGACTGTGGTCTTTATAATAGCTAAGTAATCAACGCTTTGGAATTTTAAGAAATAAAGACTGTAATTTAGTTTCGGTGTGAACATGAGACATGAATACAGCCACGTTCAGTCAATGATCTACAGATAAAACGAAACTTGTCCCCATGATTCTAATGTTACTCACATCCCGACTTTACTAAAAACAAATTATAGAGTATTGCAGTAAATTCTTATCCTATGCCCGTCTAATTTATGTGTAAGCGGAAAGAGGGGGGGTATTAAAACATTACGGCCTCTTACACGAACGTAAAACAAGATACCTAGAACAGAACACATATGAGCAGAAACAAATAATGATTATTTAAGGCCTAATTCAACAATAAACACAAAATGTATGGATTCATCTATACTACTTAATTGGACTTTTAGTCATATTATGTGAGTTACTTTACATTGAACTATTAGAATATTAAAATAATGTTATGGACTGGTTTAAAAAAGGTCTGTAATAAATACTTTAGTCTGAATTATATAATCACTGAACCACCTTTCTACTAAACTTATTTACAGGAAACAGATTGGAGAACTTGGTTTTCGACCACATTTTGTGTATAAGGGCTATAGGTGCTTTCCGGCTGTTTAAAACGACGAAAATGAATCCGAAATCCACTATAGATGCTGTTAACATGTAATAAAATTGAGAAATCAATGCACAATCATTGTTTTATTAAACAAAGTTAAGTGAATTGTTATTTTGACAATGAATATCACCTAATCATAAACCAAATAGGATAACGCTGAAATCTTTGAATATATCACAATGAAAGGATAATCAAAAGAAAACTAAGTGATGACATTCTAAAAATTGTAGGATATAACTACAGTTCTATGAACCATGACCAAAATAATTCAAAAATTCTATTAATGAGGGCTTATTTTATGGCTACTTGAATTTTCTTCCAGTTTCCAGTTCTAGTATTTCTACAAACATGCACTTTCAATTTCTTCTTCTCGAACCATATTTACAGTGTTTGGTTAGTTGAACTATCATTTCCTCGTCATTTTCTACTACTTATTCAACGAACAAACGTAGCAGAAAGAGTTTGTTGATTTAATGACATAGAATCTATTGAGTGATCTACTGAACAGATGGGAATGTTAGAAACTGTGAAGTGCTTAAACGTCTTATATTAAAAGTATTCACTTACTGCAAATAATACTGAAAAGTGGTTAGCACTGAGATCCAGGTGAATTTTGGCGCTGTCATTCAGGTCAATCAAAAAGAAATAAGTAACTATACATTAAGGCGAACACTTTCAGACAAGCTTGAAAATTTTAAAGTATAATCTCATTAGTTAATCTGGATTAGACAACCATTCAAAACAAAAGTAGCATTCGTTAGCCATGAAACATTTCAACAATATGTACCTACGTCTCTTTGATGTATTGAACATATAATCTCCAAGCCTCAGAGCAATATTTCATTGAATCAAATATTAATGACACATAGATATGTAAGCTGTCCTGGAAACGAAATGAAGTACTAACCAAATTGAGATGGTTTGTGGAGATTGTTATTAAGTTCTAGTTAACTGAAGTCGTCACAGATTGATGTTGGTAGGGTACCACTGAAAACCAGAGGGCACCGGACAGTTGTGTTATTTTAATTCTAGACTCCTAAGCAATCCTTACTCAGGATTCCGCCCCAGGGGCTCCAGGTTGGTGGGATCTAGGGCGTGCACTGAGGAGGAGTCCCATACTAGGACGAAAAAGCTATCCAGATTCCTCTGGTTTTAAATGGTATCCTAATAACATAATCTGTGATGTATTCAATCAACTAAAAAATACTAACCGCTGATTAAAACTGATAAATGAAAAAATGATTTTCAGTAATACTTATTCATATCTTCATCTTACTACCTTTGGTATTATTTATCAGATCTTGTGAAATATCCATTAAAATGTATCATTGCATAGTATTTGGCATTCATTTTAGGACAATTATTTAATCAGATTGCATGTACTAATTGCAGTAAAAAGGTGAAAGAAAAGAAAACGATGTATAGAATTGTTGTATTTTTCTTTCAATGTTTCAATATTCATTTGTTTTAATTGAACATACCTGTGCATGTATGTGTGTGTGTAATCTCATTTGAATTTTGTGACGACTAAATTTTAAATTTGTTTAGAAAATAATATGAAAACCAAAAAGTAGGGGAATAACTTATGGTTATTAGTGATTCTTCATGATAAGTAATGCTACTATCCCTTTAAACGAATTATGAATTTTCAGCATTGTGCTTATCTATTTAAATAGATTATGTTGAGTGTGTCTAGGTTCTAGTTTAAGTGAATTCTCAGTGCGTATAAGACATTTGATAATATATCTTTTGTTTAAAACTCATTAAATGTGATTGTGTTAGACTAATGAAGATAAGAACTTATAACAAGAAAAAAGATGGTTAGACCTTCAAATATCAATGTTACTAGAGTAAGAAGTTTATGAGAACAGTTTTAGTTATTTATGTTTCCAAACTCAGTTTACTATAAATCTCATTACCGCCAATATAGTGGCTTTTTAGAATATCTAGTATTCTGTTTGATAGTAATAGTTGACAATACCGTGAAGTGGTAAGATTATTGAAATAAGTGAAAGTTTGATATGTAAGCAGAGATATAAAAAGTGGAAGTGTTAAGGAAGAATGGAAACGTATTGATACCTATCAGCTGCGACTGTTGAAAGTTTTAAGTATATGGGAATGGAGCAACTGTATAGGACATTTTCAGGAGGTAAAGAATCAAACAAAACTGACTCTAATATCGGTAACATAGAAAACCGTTCAGACAGGGACAAAAGTATATATAGATGACTGGTGCGCATACAAATGTTTTACACGTCAAAACTATTGTGTCGTCGTACAGAAGGGTCGTTTTGTTTGGTTATGGCTTAATGACAGAGACACCATTACAAAACTATGATTTATTTATTACCAATACAAAATCTGCATATCCCTTGTAATATTATTGTTTTTCCCCTGTGAAATATTTAGTGACGATTATCGTCTCATTGGTTAGTAGTAATAAATGGGTCGAGACGGTGGTTGGCGCGTTTGTATACTCTGTGTGGACAGTTTAATATTTACTGTTTATCGTCCCTATAATATACCGTAGCCAACACACATATATACACATACTCATGACACCTCATGGAAATAGAATCGATGTGAATTTCTCATATGTAGAGGGATGAAGTATTTACGGCCGTCTTGTTCAAATATGGAACATCCAATGAAACGTGTACCTATGTTCATCTGGGTAGTCCGAACCTAGGATCTTCATGGTTAGTGGTAATCACTGAAACTTCAACCCCCCTAATCTGAATGAAAGAATTAATATTAAGGAAGGTTGTAAGTGCATCACATGTCTCATAACAGAATGAAAGGTCTCTCCAATGCTCTAAGTGATGTTAAATGGTGACAATCGCAAACTAAATGTATAATAGCAGTTTATTGAGAAATGGAATGAAATCGTGCCATAAATACAGTATTTAGAAATTGTATGTTTTACTGGCCCCTCCCCACCCCTCACTGAAGTATTTCGCAATTCATTTCCTTTACATTTTAGGTACTGATAGTCCTGCGTTTGGTTTGTTGCTTACACTCAACTATAATGCGTTATACAAATTATAACATTGTCATCCTTCAGATACTTCAATAATGGCACTCTCCTTTTATGAACAACTGCTAAATACAAAAATAAGGTGGTTTGTGGAGATCGGGATTAAGTTTTAGTTGACTGAACTTGCCAGAGATTAATGTTGGTAGGGTACCATTGAAAACTAGGGATCACTACACAGATGTCCTAGTATGGGACTCCTCCGCAGTGCTCACTTTAGATCCCGCCTCATGAATTTCAAGTTGACGAACGCCCTATCCATTGCACCACTAGGTCGGTATCCAGTGATGTAGTTCCAACTTTTATTAATTTGTGATATAGTGCGACAATGGATGATTGACTACTAAATATGTTGATTAACTGCAAATAAAATTGTTTTTGGTCTCAGTAAATGATATCGTCAAAATGAATAATTTACATTTTCGCTGATGTACGTTTATTAACTTTTCTTCAAAAACACGGTAAGTATCATTTAAAGAACTCTTACTAACAAGTAGGCACTGAATATTTCGTTACTACTTAAAACTCTTTACAAGTGATTGTTCTCAGCATTAGTATGCACTACAAGTCAGCCTCATTGATTATACTGAACTTAGATTTCAAGAAGTTTATGCCTCAGTAACATGGAATGAATAAAATAATAAACGCGGTGATTATTGATCTATAAGAACAAGAGGAATATTAGAGTCGAACTCACTAATATATTGATAATGTATTAGTAGGAGGATTTGAAGATCATGTATACCATCACTTAAGAAGGTAGGCAAGCCTATGAAGTATCAAATTAAAACAAAATTACTATACAGTACTATATAACATTACATCTTTAGTTAATATCAATATGTGTTATATTCATAGAATTAACTTTTAAAGAGGTTAAACACTTTATAATACTAATAATAGCCAATTTTTGTACAGTGTACAACAACATATAAACAAATATGCCCTTTATCTTAATGAAGAAAAAACAAGGATCCAATATTAAAGTATACAAAAACTGTTCAATGAACCTATCAATTTGAATATTATACATTGACAATAAATTTAAAACAAACAAAGAAATAAACAACTGAAAAACTTATTTTAACTCCAGTGGAATAAATTGAATAAATAACAATCTAACTACAACATTTTGTCATCAATAGCATGAATATAAAGTGAAAATAAACAAAGAAAGTGATAGGTTCAATTCAATTCTTGCATAGACTTCATAGATAAATACAAGTTAAAGTTATCTAGTGTCGTAAAGAATTTCAAGTTATATTACAGTACTATTATACTAATATAAATCATTGATAGACCTTTTCAAGATAGTTTATATCACTTGGTGAATTTATCTAGGAAACTCAGGTAGTACTGATTAACTGCTTCATTTTTATTTAAAACTACTCAATAGTTTATAACTTCTAAATTCATGGCGATTGCGTAACTTTTAGACAACTAAATAAGTATCCAATAGTTCACATTCCCATTTTCAACTTATTCAGTATACTATAAAACGTTCAAATGGTGATTTTCTAAGTTCGTTTGAAGTTAACCGGTCTAGATCAGTCTATTATGTTAACTAGCCAGTGAATTACACATTTGAACCGTTTTTCATTTACCTTAGTTTGGTCTGGCAGGTACTAATCAGTACCCAGTTTCTATGCAAAAAATGATTTGAATACAAAAAGAGTCCTCTAGATATTTCAACTCACTTAGTCAAGTTAACGTAGACATTGTGTGTTATGTATTGCACAGTGACGTTGATAATCGCTAATCAGTATATGTACACGTCTGCCCCACGACTACCAGTCCCCCAAGCCGGAATAGAGAAAACAACTACTTATGAGCCATCCAGACACAATCTACTTCAACGCAATTTAATCGTATTATATTTCAATCATGCCTTTATGTATGCACAAATTCAGACCACACAGCAAACCAATAAGGGATTTTACATTATTACAAAACAGAAGAGATTGTGGCAGTGAATAGGGGTAACTTGTACACAACTAATTAACTTTAGTCCATAATAAGAAACCATATAATAGCAGCAAATATACTAAACGGGAGGATAGGGTAAGAGGAACATAACAATATTAGAAATGTAGTGTTTACATTACTCACAACCAAAAATAAGTGAACTAGTCCTCTAAAATACAGTCATGGAAGTTATTCACTTTCCTTTAATGGTCCGACATAACATTGTGCATTACAAAAAAATGTACAGAATTAGATTTTATCACTCAAAATATTCCACAGTATAAGAAAATTATCAATACTATATATTTAGTGATAAATCAACAGACATTATGTAATCTTCACCAGGTTTCTCTGCAACAAACAATCATATTTATAAGTTTGATACATAATGAATCAAGTAAGGCTGTTTTTATGAGTTGGCAATAACAATGAAGTAGATTTCGTAACCGATTCTATTATGTAAAGGTACAGATTGGATGAAAAATCTCAAAACAAAGTATCCATTCAAATAAGCATTAAATTATATCATTATGTTTTACAAATGTAACTTAAAGTATACCATGTGTATTGTCACTTATACTACTAATCAATAATAATTTAACTAACTGAGGTGGTTTCGTGGAGAAATATGTTGTATTTGTCACAGACTGATGTTCGCCGAGTACCATTGAAAACTGTGAAGCGCTAGATTGTGGTTTCTTCCTAGTATAAGACTCCTAAGCATTATGCACCTATGTTTCCTCCAGGTAATCCTACCCATGGTTTTTAGGTTTTATGGTGAAGACCTAATCATTTAAACCAAAGGGCCAGTTGGCATCCAATAGTGGAATTTCCCTTTCCACCAACTTGTGTTACGGCACAACTATCCGTTCAGTGGTGCAAGTGGTTAGGAGTTCTCAGTGAAACATAAAGGTTGTTGACGCGACTCCATGGTGAAAATAAATGGTGCTCCTTACTGAGGAGTCCCACACTAGAATAAAACATCTGTCTAGTGCTCCTTGATTTTCATTAGTACCCAACCGGCATCAATCCATGATGAATACAATCAAATAATAATTTAATTTATATATTAGTGTGATAAGTAAGACAGAGATTGATCACTATGTAATCGACCCTAAGGAACATGTAAAAATTGTTTGAAACAAGGTAGAAAAAATTGACAACAATAAAAAGTGGTAGTACTATTGATAATAGTCTGGGGATGGGTGTTCTGTGAGGGAATATAACTACACAGAACTTTAAATTGATAGTGGTGTCCAGTTAAAAAATGAAAAAGAAATGAGCCATACTGAAGATAATGACAGAGTAATAATAATCAAAAAAAGTTAGAAAAATAGTTAATAACTCCTGTAGTTAAGTGTGAAACGAAAGTAAGCATATGAAGGAAGACTTCGTGCTCACAGTAAATTATGAGATTGTACGTAATACAGTTTTATATTTAGTTCTGTCACGAGCTACTTACTGGTTAAAGCTATTGGAGTGCTGTGTGTACATCTACTTGTTTGATTTTGTCGACGATTTCTAGTGACAATATTAACTGAAGTTTTGCAAATACAATTGTACAACTTTAGTAAATGATATCGTCGTATAGAAAAGTTTCTTGTCTCAATTGCTTTTATAACTTATTCAATGATACAATAAAGCTTTCATTAAACAGGGATAAGCATTGTTGTGAGTATAGTGATGTACAGAGGAAATCATAACAATCTTTCGTTTAAATAAACACAAATCGTTTCGCAAAGGTGCATATTCATGTGATGATTCTTAATGGATGCTGCAAGATAAGAAACTTTGAAATGTAGAATTTGATTAGTGCACTACACCATGCTTATACTAAGGAAAGGGGTAGAGTCCAGGCTCCTAATAGCTATTACTTGTATTGTTTTATTTAAATGGAACAATTCTACAGCTAGCTAAGTATCGGTTTTAATCTAGTAATAAGCATAACAGTGGGTTTAATTTTTTGCCGACACAAGGGTGATCACTACCACGAAGAAGTCCCATATTAGGATGAAATAGCTGTCAAGTACTCTCTTGTTTCCAGCGATACCCAATAAATAACAATCTATGACGAATATGATCAACTAAACATTATAGTACATACTTTGAAAAACAGTTCCTAACACGCCATTTTAGAGGGATGATCAGGTTAATACAAATTATTAGGTAATAATAACTTTAATGTTTAGATTTTTCTAGGTTATATACAAATGTGCATTTGGGCTTAAGCTGAGAATATTGAACAGTGAAGTATGTGTTAGTCAGAATGAAATAATTTTACAACACAGTATCCAAGACTTTAACTAGAGTGTAATGTACTATTCAACAGGCTTATATTAATAGCATATATAGGATGTACAGAGATACTCAAAAGTGGGATGAATAGATCAGTAAATTGATTACAGCATAAAGGAAGCTACATATTTCTCACAGTAATAATATGAGACAGTCTAATCACTAAGAACCTATAGTGGTATTAAGAGTAGCTATTAGTTGAGAGATACTATACTGAATTAAGTTCTTGGAAGAAAACAATGTGTAGTAATATAGTGTACTGACTGTCTTAAAGACATTATATTTCGTAAAAGTTTATCAGTGTGACGTACGTAGTAAATTCTTGTTCTAATATGTTACTAATACATATTGTACTGACATTGTTTAAATGTATCACTGATATAATTGTACACTCATACACTTTTCTCTTAGCGCCTTGCACCTGCTGCTATCTGAAGCGTAAATACACTGTAGCTGCATTATTCCTCGTTTTGAACTAAGTCTTCTCCACCGATTGCTTGGATTAATAATTGAATCCCTTTTATAGCATCGGAACTGAATACTCAACGTCACTGTCGCTCTTCTCAGCTCAACTGACTAGAACGAACCTACACTGGACGCTTGAAAAGATACACACGTGTGGTGGTCATCTGGAGTATCCAGCATTCATCTCAAACTTTGCCATTAATTCAAGTAAACTACATTCTGATAGACAATGTACTTATTAATATATACTTATATTAACTGTTAATATAGTATTTGTTCGCAATAGTGTCTATTTATAAGGCGTTATTAACTCTATAGTGTTCCGTAGCCACTACAATAGCAATCACATAACTGATAACATTCAATCAGGATGCTTCATTGTATTTCAAATAGTAATAGATTTTCCAACTTCCAGAAGACACAAGTAGCTGACTCTCACAAAATGTACAACTTTTAAAATTTATAATGAAATTCATAGTTATTGAAAAGTTGAAGTTCGGTCTTTATAGATAAGTACTTATATTGAATTATGATCATTATTATGATCACTAACCGAAAGAAATGAATAATACACAAATATCTATTAAAACGTATATTGACATATAAACACCTACCATCATCTGAATTCATTGCTTTAATGAACAGTAACATTGAACAAAATGCTAACATGAATTGAATTGAATATCTGATTAGTTTCATTAGATATTTCATATTATAATAATAAATTATTTGAATATTTTTAATTATTAGATTTGTTTAAATGTTAAATATTTTTTCTTTTGTTTGAAATATATCACTGGATGTGCATGAATCGATAAATTTTCCTATCAATGTACAATGTTGAATTGTTGTTCTTTATACGTTAGGATTACGTAACTTGAGTTGTTATTGTTGTTGTTATTTTCTTTTTAAATTGTAACTGTACACTTGAGTAGAATGATTTACTACGACTGTTAATGAATATGATAGAAATACAGTAGATTATGTAAACAGTGAACGTGTTTATTAGTTTAGTTAAAGTTTTTTCCGTTGTTTGTTGTATTTCTCTTTGAAACTTTTCTTCAGGTATAATGGTATCGTCATAAGTTATAAAATAGCACAATCATATTCTGATTGGATTAGAGAAAAAAGATAACTGAATTTTTGGTTAACATTTCCCATTCATTAATTGACACTGTGATTTAGCCAATCAGGTATCAACTTAATTGATGTAATGGTAAATGATGCATAGATATCCAAGCAACAGTTTTCCTTATTATATAATCCCCTGTATATATATATATATATATATATATATATATATATATATACGCCCTAATTTTTTCATCTAATAGGTCACATGTCCAGACCTTTCACTACCCAAATCGATTTGGGCTGGCTGATAGTATTACTAGCTCTCACACCAAGAGCTGGGTTGAATTAAGAATATTGGAAACTGTACTCAGTCGTATATATAATATATATATATCTGTATCACAGAGAAACTATGGTTTCTTTGAGTTTAAAGGTTAATGATATATGAAATGAATATAACGACTAAAAACCTCCGAACCTACTTTAGAGGTCAATATCAGTCCATGTCGAAAACAATGTAGAGATCTCACGGTTAACCTATAGTAATAGTTTATAATCAGTCAATAGATTTCCTAAATTTTTATTCAGAATTTTTCAAAATCAGTTTATAATCCTTAGCTGATGCTCAATAGTGCATGTCAACGAAGTTGTACAATATCGAATTTATAATCATTCATTTGCAAAGTAGATAAGCAATTTTTCATATATATGATAAGGAGATCATTTCTTTTAATTGAAACATATTCTTTCATAGATTTCACGTAAGCAGATGTGCCACTGACTGTCAAATACAGAAATATTATCGTCTGTATTTTAGTTAATTAGGCGTAAAATATTACATTCATTCTCATTAAGTCAAATAAAAAGAAGCCATTGTAACCAATATCAACTGATATTCTAGTAATCATTTTATCTGTATACAACTCATAATCTCAATGTTCACCAAGTGTACTCTAATGTCTACGTTAGGGCTAGCCTAAAAATGAAACAAAATACTCTAAATGCTCATTGACACTAAATTAAGAAAGACTCTGAAGATGTTGATCAGTTGACCGCCAGTTTTGGAAATTCGCTATTCTTTACATAAGTACCTAGTTATTTAATGTTTATAGTCTTGTAAAGTCATTAGGTCATTAAAATATAAGATGGTAACGAGTTACGTGTTACTTTTTTGTTTCCATCTACGTGTTGTTAAGATCTCCCGTCTTCACTGCTGAAAATGTTTGTTTCCATACACTTGAAGAGTGAAAGAATAAACACTTGAGTAGAACAAAACGAATTCATTTCATTTCATCGGATTCTCATCAAAAGCATGCAGGCTTTAATATTTTATAATCAAAGTCGTACATAAACAATAACATTCTTTGTAAGTGACGTTATTGAGACGTCATTTCATGGAATGATTGTGGAATAAAGATTCAAGTAGAGTTAATATAACTAAAGTGTAATTTATACAAGTAAAATGTGCACGTGAACATTTCAGAACATGGAGTTGGCAACAAAGGGTCATAAAGTCGAAGAATTAATCTATTATATAATGGAATAGCTGATCAAAATAAATTACAAATAACCAGCAATTAATAACATAAATCACTGTTTCCCTTTGAACTCAAATTTAGCTTGAATAGTTTGATTGTTTTCACTTCAGCAAATTTTAGAAGACTGATGTTTGACTGTATATTGATTACCTTGAAGGATTTCAAGATATCAGCTAGATGTTCTCTGTCAATTAGATGTCTTGTGACACCATTGTTTACGGATTTTAAGCCACGCAAACTTTTGGATAGGTACGCCCTTGAAATCAAACGTACAATTGACGGTAACTTTAATGGAAAGCTTCTACTTAAATGTTATTGGCATACATAATTATAGTAATTAGTAAGCAGCTGATTTAAGGTGATTATAAGTGCTTTATACAGATATCATTTCATGCACTGACATGTTTTCTGATTGACAGAAAGAACTACTATGATAAGACTAGTATTTTAATGCTACATAGGTATTTACAATAGATGTGTTTTACATTTTAAAGTTATAAGTTGATTATCTTTCTAATTCAGCCTACCAGTGACAGATCAAAGTACATACGTACAGACTGTAAGAGAATAAAAATTACGAGTAACGCCCTCCGCCAACTACAAACTAGTAGCTAGGCAGTTTTGAACTCACTTGCATTATAGATATTAAAACTGCCAAACTTGCACGACGCAATTGAGTGCCAATTACAATTTTGCACGTGAGTGGTTCTAGTTGGTTTTATTGCTTTTTGTTCATGGTTGTTTTGTTTATTTTCCTACCTTGTAGACCTAATAAATACGAACAACACGGAACCTGCTATTCTACAGGATGACTAAGGTCATTGTTAAGTTTACATCAGTACAATTATCATTTTATGCAAATATCATAGATATAACAATAGAATCATATTTAATGCTGAAACAAAATGCTGATATTTATGAAAGTACCAACTGACAAAAAGGAAAATCGATTCGTTCTGAAGCATTTTCCAAATTTTTCATTGTCTTCAGCTGTTGCATCTTTTAATTACTTATCCTCATTTTGTGTATCTATTTATACGGTTTATTAACACATAATAGGTTATAGTACAACACACTTTTCTATAATGCCTTGATGTAAATGTAAACATTCCCAAGTATTATATAAGTTGGATTGTGACTAGCAAGTGGAATCCAAGAAGCGTTTTTCGTCCTATTTCGGACTCATTGGCTGGATGTACCTGCATCCCAATGTTGATGTTCACACTGGGATTCGAACTCAGTCCATTTCTTGTCGAGCGCCACCGCGTTCACCACTAGACTACTGAGTCCAGACAGTCACACTTGTGCAACGGGCATATTGGTATTAGGATGAACTTGTATATTCCCGTTGAATTATTATAGACTGAAGCTGGTCAGTCATTGTTGCTATATGTGCATCCTGAGCAGATTGCCTCGATATAGCTATATCAAGGCAATCTGCAACTGAAGTCTTAGTTTCTACAAACGCATCTGAGTTTTATTTCAGAAAATTTAACAAAGTGTTTACCCCATTTTTCCTCACAATTAAATATCCAAACATTGTCAATCTAATGTTTACAGTGGGACTTGTAATGAAGCATCAATACTTTAACCACTAACGTACTAATTCCAGATGGCCACGCTTATGCTACGGGTGTATATATAATTTTAAACATTATTGTGAACTACTACTGTATCGAGGGCGTTGTGTGCTATCAGGATGTAAATATGGTAGCAGAGATTGGTCGACTGGAGAAAACAAATGCCTTCAAATTACTATCAATCCTGAATTTAAATTTGTCTATTAGCTTGAAGATAGTCGGTAGGAAACCCTATTTCTTTTAGAATTTGTGTTAATCATCTCCAATCCCTAGGTTTCATCTACAATCTTGTTGGCGATGATGAAATTTGAACCCACATCACTTACATATTCAGTCTACGATCGTTATCAGTTATCAGGACTGTAACGTCAATGATTATGACAATGAATGAATATCACTAGGAGCACTATATCCACCAATTTAACTAAGACGTCTCACCGATGTGTACAAACTAACATGAAATCTAGGTCCAATCTTGTCCGTAGACTACTTACAATAACCATTTTATAAAAATTACTATCTATAATCAACCAACACATATTGATATGCTATACATATTCTATAATGTTACGTGGCCTAGTGTATTACCTACTGTATTAGTGTTTATATATATATATATATATATATATATATATATATATATATATACTTATTATTCTATTTTTTCCGCTCATTCGCTAATCGGTAGTAATAGTTTATGGACAGTTTATTTAAAGAATGTTATTGACCATTTCCTATTCTGAATTTATTTATTTCGAACTGAGAGTTCTGTTTCCTATCTGGATTGATTCTTATTACTGAAAATCTTATGAACTTTAGAAAACTATTTTGGCCAGGATTCTATAGTAGCAATAAAAAATATTGTTATATCTTAATAATAATAAATAACTAATAATAGTAGTGGTAATAATACTAATACAATAATAATAGTAGTGGTAATAATAATAATAGTAGTGGTAATAATAATAATAACAATAATAATAGTAGTGGTAATAATAATAATAACAATAATAATAGTAGTGGTAATAATAATAATAACAATAATAATAATAACAATAATAATAGTAGTGGTAATAATAATAATAACAATAATAATAATAACAATAATAATAGTAGTGGTAATAATAATAATAACAATAATAATAGTAGTGGTAATAATAATAATAACAATAATAATAGTAGTGGTAATAATAATAATAACAATAATAATAGTAGTGGTAATAATAATAATAACAATAATAATAATAACAATAATAATAGTAGTGGTAATAATAATAATAACAATAATAATAGTAGTGGTAATAATAATAATAACAATAATAATAGTAGTGGTAATAATAATAATAGTAGTGGTAATAATAATAATAACAATAATAATAGTAGTGGTAATAATAATAATAACAATAATAATAGTAGTGGTAATAATAATAATAGTAGTGGTAATAATAATAATAGTAGTGGTAATAATAATAATAGTAGTGGTAATAATAATAATAACAATAATAATAGTAGTGGTAATAATAATAATAACAATAATAATAGTAGTGGTAATAATAATAATAGTAGTGGTAATAATAATAATAGTAGTGGTAATAATAATAATAACAATAATAATAGTAGTGGTAATAATAATAATAGTAGTGGTAATAATAATAATAGTAGTGGTAATAATAATAATAACAATAATAATAGTAGTGGTAATAATAATAATAACAATAATAATAGTAGTGGTAATAATAATAATAACAATAATAATAGTAGTGGTAATAATAATAATAGTAGTGGTAATAATAATAATAGTAGTGGTAATAATAATAATAACAATAATAATAGTAGTGGTAATAATAATAATAGTAGTGGTAATAATAATAATAGTAGTGGTAATAATAATAATAGTAGTGGTAATAATAATAATAGTAGTGGTAATAATAATAATAGTAGTGGTAATAATAATAATAACAATAATAATAGTAGTGGTAATAATAATAATAACAATAATAATAGTAGTGGTAATAATAATAATAACAATAATAATAGTAGTGGTAATAATAATAATAGTAGTGGTAATAATAATAATAGTAGTGGTAATAATAATAATAACAATAATAATAGTAGTGGTAATAATAATAATAGTAGTGGTAATAATAATAATAACAATAATAATAGTAGTGGTAATAATAATAATAGTAGTGGTAATAATAATAATAGTAGTGGTAATAATAATAATAGTAGTGGTAATAATAATAATAGTAGTGGTAATAATAATAATAACAATAATAATAGTAGTGGTAATAATAATAATAGTAGTGGTAATAATAATAATAACAATAATAATAGTAGTGGTAATAATAATAATAGTAGTGGTAATAATAATAATAACAATAATAATAGTAGTGGTAATAATAATAATAGTAGTGGTAATAATAATAATAGTAGTGGTAATAATAATAATAGTAGTGGTAATAATAATAATAACAATAATAATAGTAGTGGTAATAATAATAATAGTAGTGGTAATAATAATAATAACAATAATAATAGTAGTGGTAATAATAATAATAACAATAATAATAGTAGTGGTAATAATAATAATAACAATAATAATAGTAGTGGTAATAATAATAATAACAATAATAATAGTAGTGGTAATAATAATAATAGTAGTGGTAATAATAATAATAGTAGTGGTAATAATAATAATAGTAGTGGTAATAATAATAATAACAATAATAATAGTAGTGGTAATAATAATAATAGTAGTGGTAATAATAATAATAACAATAATAATAGTAGTGGTAATAATAATAATAGTAGTGGTAATAATAATAATAGTAGTGGTAATAATAATAATAGTAGTGGTAATAATAATAATAACAATAATAATAGTAGTGGTAATAATAATAATAGTAGTGGTAATAATAATAATAACAATAATAATAGTAGTGGTAATAATAATAATAACAATAATAATAGTAGTGGTAATAATAATAATAGTAGTGGTAATAATAATAATAACAATAATAATAGTAGTGGTATATCTTGTAACTTAGTTTTTTCTGATAGTGAACCAATCGGAACTTTGAAGCGGAAAATCGAAAGACTTCACAAGAGAAGTATCTCGCTTCAAAAAGGACTCGTTCTGTTCAAGAGATGATTTGTTTCATGGTTATAAGCTGACTAGCAATCACTATTAGGATTAATCCGATCAGTGAATATGAATTATTATAACCAACCTATGGGGTGATGGTTTGCTTAAGATATTGTAAATTCTACCAAGGGGTGACTGAATGCAATATTTTAATCTTCTTTGGCACTTCTGGGAGCTTTATCGGGACCCACATTACAGCCATTCTTTACTGAATTTCTTGAGTATGTTTGTATCTTTTAATCACATGTAAGTCTGCAACTGAACTCATAGATGCCTCATTATCTACGTAAGTTGAACTGTGTTAGTTATAAGTCATCTTTCATTTTTTTCTTTTTCAAAGTCTGTTTGTAAAGCTTTTTACGAGGAAGGTCCAAAGATATATAATTTTATTTTGTTGCAAAGTGAGTTCAAGTATCCTGTCCACGCGAAGCACTTCCCTTGTAATTCTTACAGCTCCTTATTGGTCTTGTCAGTTAATATCATATACAGATTCAACAGACATATTTTCACTAACTTAGAAGGAGTTCTGTTATATTTCAATTTTTGAGTTGTTCTTTTATTTAGCAAGTGGCAACAAGGTGTTCAAATTTGTTTTAACCTTTCTCACAAACATAGATTCTACTGATAATTCTCTCTCCAGTTCAGTGAGATTAAGCCTTACTTAGTCAGATGTCACTAGCATGTTTATTACTGGCGAATGTTATGGTTGAAGTCTTGGGACACAACGTGCTAATATTTGAACCCGAACCTGAAGAACCTCTTGGGAAGAAAAAGAGGTGACGGAATACACTGACGATTAAGTATCGAAAACAATAAATCAAGCTCATCAAATTTTCCAGTAGTGAGTTTCAGTTGACCGCGATTTCCTTGAACATTGATTAGATGGCATGTCTTCATCACCACTGAGGATTCTGGAGGCTTCCCCAAAGTTTCCACGGGACATCTGAATAATTAGCCTAATCAGAATTCTACTCCCTACATTATTTTGTAGGTGGTCTTTTAGGCGTAGTAAATCCATGATATGAACTGAATACCGCTGTTGCGTTACTAAATTTACTGGAACACCAAAACACTTAAGTGAATATGCCAACTTGCTGATTATAGTTTCTCACACCAGATTGACATGACATATCACCGGTCACTTAATGTGAGCATCTAAGTAAAACAACTAAATTTTCCTGTTGTCGTACCTTCAAAATCAATAAGGGATGTGTATGTATGGTCTCCTCATTTGGTTCATTGTACTGATTTGCTCTTCTTAAGGTTTTAGATAATTTGCAGACAAAAAGAACGATTACTACATCCATCTTGGGTATGGTGGTTTTTTTAAACTTTACCTTACTTAACTTTGTTGTATGACTTTTATTTATCCTAAGGATCCAACTGTGCAATTGTTCGGAGGCTTGTCGTCGTACTGTTGCGTTCTGTAGCATTACTTAGTCGGGACACCACGCCGATATTCTGTAGATTTATTTGTCGGTGATTAAACGGAACGTCTCTGGCCCCACCAGGGGTTATGGAGGATTCCTCGAAGTTTCTCGTAGACGCCAGAATTAAGGGCTGTAATCTATTTAATAAATTTTGATAAGGTGGTCAAAACGGTTAAGTAAACTTTTCTATAGAGCCGTGAACCTCATATAAAGCTCTTCTTTGGATTCCAGAGTTCGTTGTTGGGCCGACTGTACTTTCAATCATTCCTATTCATTCTGCAAAAAACTTTGATTCGCTGACTACGGTAGTCATGAATTTCCACGATTCCTCTAACGTAAATAAGTATGAACAAGATTACGGGCAGGTTTGGACAAAACATAGAAAATATAGTATGTATTCTCGGTTCAGATACTAAACAGTTCCTCTTGTTAGTTTTTTAAAAAGATGATTCGGTAATTTGTCCTAATTCAAACAGATTGAAGATGTAAAGTTTGATTTCAATTTGATTATTAATCAGTTCTTCCAGGTCTTCAGAATAAAAAAACGATCATAAATATATCCAATCAAATCAAATAACCAAAGTCCACAAAAATAACCATCCCAATTGAATCATAAATATATTTGAAAAATTCTTAAAATGGGCGAAGTTTTTTGTGAGGAGGGTTACAAAGCTCAACCAGAAAACGTACAGCTACGCTTCATCAACTTACTTTCACTTGGCCTTAGAAAAACGGCGGGAGACTTACTGGCTACTCACAAACTCCTCCTTTGCCCAACCCACTTGGCGAAGGCAACATTACCTGAAGTTTACCGGTGTCTGAAACAAGATAACCCTCATGGGATTGCAATCAAGCTAGATCGAGTTTCTTCTCAAGTGCCTAGGCGAATTGTAACGCCTAACTCACACTTTTGACCACAAACGAGAGCACACTCAAGAAGAGATTGAATGGCTATGAATTCACACAAGAAGCTCCACTAACCACCAAGTGCAATGACTGACCATCCTTCACTAGAGCTTACCATACCGTACAGCAATTATTACAGCTGTTACTATTACCATCAATTAGTCTGCGCACCATATTATTTTTACCATTTACCCTAAATTTCTAAGGCTTTTCATTGTATTTTGTGAAGCTTATTTAAGCTCAATTAATTGTTTTTACATTTCCGTACCTCCTTGTTAAAATTCTACAACTCTTGCTGAAATGCCATCTAACCGACTGTTTGGTAATGTGAAAACTGGAAGTTCTCAAGACCTAGCTGCTCTCAGACGTTCGCACTAAATTTCAAGTTACATCAGTCCACAAACCAGATCCTACATGGAGTGAGTATCACGGAGGCAAATGACTGGAATTCTACAATAGACTCTACTAGAGATCCATGTCTTCACCTCAGCATCATGATTTGTGTCACGGAAATCAATTAGTCTGTAGTCACTTTTATATTGGATTTTCTTTGCGTAAAGATTGTCATTATAAACATAAGCGCGAATCTTTTTAAATTAACAGTTATCTACTTTTTATAGTGGCTTTCACAAACCGTGTACATATATTACCTTTGTTTATATATGCCACCATTTCTGTACTTTTAATGTGCTTATATTTGAAAGTGTTTTCTGTTCATCGTTTCTGTATTAGAATAATGGATTAGTAAAACTAAACTACACCGCTGACCTTAAGAAGACCAATGAGAATCAAATTATCACTTTCAAGGTTACGCGCGCATTTAAGTTCAAAATGCTTACTTTGGATCAGCTTATTGCAATGTTTAATGAGGACATTATTATTTCTAATCTACAAGCTTTTGGACTACTTCGTAGAGAGTTCATTTGTGATTTTGGCCTCAGTACAGAGAAAGTCGAGACAGAGTAACGTTTCGTTACAATGGCTGCTGGCGAAGAAAATCAATAAGAACAGGCAGCTTTTTCAGCAAATTTAAACTGATACTGCGGCAAACCTGCATGTTAGTTGTCTTGTGGAGTATGCAGTTGCCTGTCACTCTGGCATCGTCTCTCGTAGATGTAAGTGAAGTATCAGCAGTGCAATGGTATCAGCACTGTAGAGAAGTATGCTCAGAAATCATGTTGCGGTTAAATCTGTCACTCGGAGGCATCGGAAGAATAGTTGAAATAGATGAAACGGCCATTAGAAAGAGAATATATAATAGAGAAAAGATCTGTAAAAACCGAATGGGTAGGTAATAATTTCTTTAAACTTACTGTTAGGTTCTTGGTGTTTACGACCTAACATGAACGCGTCTCTAACATCCAGAAGTTCATAAATCATGTAAAAACAGTTTATCGTGTGTAATTGTCTTTTAAAATTTCGTTTTTCATAATAAATAATGATTTTATCTACCAGTGCATTCTCATTGGCTAAAAGGTACCTCAAGGTCAGCGGTGTAGTTTAGTTTCACCGAGATAGCGTATATGACGATACAGTTACTTTCAAAGCTGCTGGAGAGGTATTCCAAAATTACTTTTAATGATGTCTAGGTTCTTGCCTTGAATGCTCTTAAAGCAACGAACCAAGTGTGTGACCTGTTTAATTCTTCGGACGGTCGAATATTTGCTCTGATAATCTCCCATCCGAACGGAGCACCTGGGAGCGCTCCTTTATCTGTATCTTTCACGTGCGCATTTTATCACCTTCCAGTCATTGGAGTCAGTGCGAGGCATTCAATTTTCAGCGACAAGTATAGCCATGGAAGCTTTCTTCGAACAGTTCCACCATTTAGCAATGAAGCTGCGATTTGGGTAGATTTGATAAAAATATTTGGTTGGCGCGAAGTCTGTGTAATTCATTCAGACGATTATGACGCTAAGAAGGTTTTATCTTATCTAGAATCCGCTTCTCAGAAAGGAGTAGATTTCAAGGTTTGTAATATTTTGTCCTATAATGTACTTCATTTTTGAATTATTTAACTACAAAGTCATTATTGTACCACATTTTTTCAATATACAAGTAACGTGCGCGTCATTTTGAGAACTAAATGCACTATTTTGAGCTTGACACTTAGGAAAACTTTTTATTTACTACTGGCTACTTATTTCTTGTTACATAAGGCCAAAATATCTGTTGCTGGAGTACACATAAGTTCACTATGTAACAGAGCATGTCACCTAGAAAAGCCGAGTCAAAGTTACTATCAGCAGCAATCACAAGTGTATGTATGTTGGTTTCTTATGTAGTTTAGTAACTTATATCTTACTGTCAAACTTTATTGTTTGCAGCTTAAATTACTTGCTTCTACATTTCCTTCTTATATTCTGCTTAAAATTCCAATGTTTATTTAGCTACTTTGTGGAATCTTTTGACTTTTTTATCAGTCATCTTGAATCACTGACCTCACTAACTTCAGATAGTAATCAGGAGCTTATTTTAATCGTCATTCCTGCATGTTTGACTATTATAACTTGATGCTATTTCCAAAACTTTTATGACAATGCTAAATATAAGATAATGAAGTCCTTAAATGTATGTATTTTGTATCCCTATTATTTGCCTGTGCTTTTATCATCTGTTAAATTTGTACCAGTTAATTGATCATAAATGAAAAATTTGGACCCAACTGGGAAAGTATAAAGTACAGCATTTAGATGTCTCATATAAATAATCAAAGTATGTCGTACTTTGGTTGACAGTGTGGAGCAGTTAGCGTAAAATTTAGGAAGCAAAAAAGCAACAGACTGCACAAGTTACTGACTCAGTAAATACATGTGCAGATTGGAGATATTCTTAATTTTAAGAATCTAGTTGATATTATATATACATGTACTTGCTATATAGTGTTTTATCAGAGAGAGGTACTGTTAGTACGGTGTTCTAGCTCAAATGAGTTGCTCAAGCTTTTTGTTGTGGAAATATCAATACTTTTCTAACGTTGAATTGTAGTCGGCAAATGTAACCAAGATACACGTTTCTTTCTACTTATAACTCATCGAGATGCACATATAGCAACAGAGTTTGCTTGAATTCAGCCCATAACAATACCAACGGAAGGATACGTAATCTTTACAATTAGAATTTGAGTGCCTTCCTACCAACGTTTCCTATACGGAATAAAGATTAAGATAATTAGAACGTCATACGAGTTTAAGAGACGTTATTGCAATTGTTAAGAGTACCTTGCTTTTATTTGCAAAATTAAGCCTTTTTTAGTTATAACATGATATTTTTAATAAACCTTTCTAGCTCCATATATATATGTACAGAAGAGGTCTTAACTCATCCCAAGTGATATGGTGATTGATTTACTTGGGAAATTTGTCTACATTTTAATAGCAGTAAAAGAAATAAAAACCTATTCAGCAAAAAATGTTTTTGGGTGACAAAAAATTGTGCTTTGTGGTTACATTTTACGCATAATAGTTCAGTATGAAATAAAATCCCGTCGAGTTGCCCAACAAATTGATTAAAATTTATAAGTAGTCAATTTGAAATGAGTTATTAAAAAAGATGAGGAGCTGTTTCATCAAATTTGCTTGAGAATATTAATTTTCAAGGGGTAGCTTATGCACTTAAAGGTTGGGTGGAAAATTGTTGTTTGGTGATAGAAAGCTAAATATGAGGAACAGAATAATTAAACGTCGTAAATATGGATGATTTATAACAACAAAGAAATGAGACAAAAATCAAGCAGTATGATAAAAATTGGCTATTGAGAGTAGAACGAGGTTAATTCCAAGATAGTGTCAGGAACTAAACACGCAGATTTCGCGAGCAAAATTAGGATTTAATCGGTGAATCACCAACGATTTTGAGATATGATGCCCTTTAATTTATAGTTGCCTTATGGACCGCTTCATCTTGGCTGCATGAATGACTAAAGCAACATGATCAGAATTCGCAAAACATAAAAGGAATAAACTACTGACTGTTGTATAACCCTTTGGACGGTCAAGTAGATCAGTATTTGAAAACTTATCTAGGTTATTTTGATTATTTTATCTTTGAGTTTTTTGTTTATCATTTTGTCTGCTGTCTTACCAACAGTTTTTGTGAGTTTCGCTAGCCTAATTACATCATGTTGTCTTTCTCTTATTTTATTCGTTTTTAAATCGAACTTGTATGAATGTAAGCTGTAGGTGTTATTATTTCTTAACAGAAAATTAAACTACATACATAGCCACATCCGTTAAGGATTATATTCCAAAAGTGGTCTTCTTATTTAGACAACACAGTCTGCTCGCATCTCATGTGTGGTTCAGTTAATGTGGGAAATTAATTTTATAACGGTGAATTCTTTGATTTTTTTGATGTATTCATGATCAAAGTTCTCATGCACTCAACATGAAGCTATTTTTAGATTATATCTATGCTTAAGTGTTTTGAATAACGTGATTTCAAAAACAGACAGCTAGCAGTTATTCCTTTTAGGATAATAACTAACACACTTTTACCACTACTATTTTCCGTCATTTAAAAATATTTTATTCCATTCAAATGCTGAACTAAGTATTGTTGACTGCCATAAGATAAAATTTATTGGTAACATTGAACATTTTGGCTTAATGTGAACAATTTGAATTTTATGGGTGATTTGTATACTCTTTGATTAGTTAATTGTTTTATATTTCGGTTTCCACTAAGGCCTATGTTTTTAAGGTGTTTAATCTTGTAGACAGATTCAAGTGGCCAAAGGAATGATAATATATGTACATTAACAGTGTGGCGATATGATGTGTTAACAATGGTATCAAAAGGGCTACTTATAATTGTGTCGGACCACTAAAGAAGAGTGAAAAAACTTCTAGAACTGTATTTTAGAGAACTAACTCATTTATTCTGGTCGTGTGTAATGTAAACATTCCATTTCTATTATTGTTATTTTCCTCTTACTCTATCCTCCCGTTTGGTATATTTATTATTAGCATATTGTCTCTCATTATGAACTATAATTAATTAGTTGTGTACAAGTTACTTCTATCCACTACCACAATCTCTTTTGTTTTGTATTAATGTAAAATCCCTAATTGGTTTGCTGTGCGGTCTGTATATATATAAACGCATGATTGAAATACAATATGACCGAAATTTGGACAAGATTAGATTGTGTCTGGTTGGGTTGTAGTTGTTGTTTTCTCTATTCCGGCTTGGGGGACTGGTAGTCGTGGGGCAGGCGTGTCCGTATTATGATTGGTAATTGTCAATGACACAGTGTATTTTTTTTCAATACATAGCAATAATTATGAGCATAAATTTAACTTAAAAAAGATAAAAATAGTGAAGACAGGAAATTACAATAATAACGGAAATTTTTACTTAAAATGGCATTCAAATTGGTTAGAAATCAATGCATATATTTACATGAACCCATTTTTTAAACTCGTATAGTAGAGGCCAATCAATTACACACTTGGAAGTTGGCTGGTAAATATGGTCAGCGGAAATACATGTACAACTGATGACAACTGAGCCCATGACGACATCCAATAAGCTACTTTACATAGTCGAAGCCATCAGGATTGACTTCAGAGAACTCAACTAATGCGTCCAGAAGAGACATATTCAGCCACTTAGTCTACTATAGCCCAAGATCGCGCCAAGCACTACACAAGCTGACTGTTGTAGACCTTCACTTTACAAACCGCCCTTCTCTTTATTTCTAAGATTCCTCATCTATATTTATGTAATCGTCTTACCAAATTAATACTAATTTCTCATCACATTGCACTGGGGGTCAGATGCAGACATGAAAAGAATACTTAGAGCTTTGGGAGAACTGGGAAAGGGAGCCAAGAACAGGGTTAGCTGGAAAATACTGGTCGGCTTCCTGTGCTCCATGATGGGTAACGGGCATTGATTTATTGATCATTGAATATGGCTCAACACCTTTTGATGATTATTAATCTGTTCTACTGATGTTTTTATGTGAACTTCCAAATCTGTAACTTACATAGTTTGGATATATTTGAGCAGTATTTGGTGTAACATTTTACCATTCTAACATTTATCATTGTCTAACTATGTAATCAGTTCAATATATTTATACAGATAAATCGTAGTTTAACCATTATAAGACAATGCTTATGGATTTGCAACTGTAAGAGCCAGATGACTAAATTATCGTAAACAATTGTTAGGGCAAATATTTCTTAATAGTTTTACTATGCCTTTAAATTCTTGGCCTCATTCACAGCTGATAGACAAAGCTTAACTAAATGTCTCATTGTTTATTAAATATTTTCACAGATTACGCGACAGGTTACCATTAACACAGATGAGGAGGATGCTGCACAAATGAAAGATTTTATCAGCCTATTACAACCTGTTAAAAATGAACAGACTCGAGTTATTTTATTATTTTTACGTCGAAAGTTTGCGGAGTATGTATTTTTAGCTGCACGTAAATTAGGCATGTTAGAAGCAGAATGGGCTTGGATTGTTACAGAACAAGCGTTAGATGCTTCAAATATACCGAATGGTAGGTTTTGAGTTATTTTCACCTCTTGAAATAAGAAATTTGAGTAAAGATATAATTTATAAACAATGTTGACTACAATAGGATATCAGAGTTGAGATTTTTCTCAATATTTTTTAATGGCATGTTGTTTATTACTTACAAGTAGTTAAATTATTCTGAACACAATGTGATCCTTTATAAATAAAACATTCAAGGATCAAGTAACACTGTTATACGTGTGTGATGACAATGGGTTAATGGGTCATAAAGAACTTACAACGTAAGGCTAATGTGAATCGTTCAAGGTTGAGCCACTTATCATCATAGTACAACATACAGAAGTCGTAATTATAACAAAAATAAAACTGGTGGAATATGATATCGAGGAATAAACCGAATAAGAACATTTTAAGCTACAAAGTATTAAAGAATTTGTATAACAGATGTATGTGATCTAATGATACTGATGTTCGGCGATCACCTAAGGTCGTTAGTCATTAATAAGGGTAATCATACATACCATAAACAGGGAGTCCTCGACTCATCATATAGGTCAGACCAGCAGCAGATGACTTCACTGGCTGATAATAAGTAGTTTAGGGGATAGCTAATTTTAAGTGTTTTCTATCTGACTGATATTCACAGGTTGATCAGAACTACTGACCCCGTCGAAACGGTAAACAAAGAGATCTACATACTACTACATACAGTGTAGATGAGCTGTATTTTATAAATGTCCTGGATTTGATATCAATCGTTTTCTATCCCCTCTTTTATTGTAATCTCTATTTAAGGTGTTATTGGTGTCCGGTTGCTTCAAGTAAGTGAAGTAGACCATGTTGCCGATGCAGTTAGAATTGCTACACAGAGTATTCTTCACTTAGTTCGCTCTGATTATGATGCTATGAAACATCTTCATTCAGTTAAAGCATGTAGTGACAATCCTTCAGAAATTCAATCGAAATCAAAGTTATTTGGTAGGTCGACTTATATGTGGAAAGATTATGCAATAAAACTTTTCCGGTAAGTCGAATTAGTAGGAAAGTAGCAATAGAACTTTGATTGTATGGTTTCAAACATTTGGGTGATTTTTATTAAAATCTCACATCAAGGTCAAAATATATACGTGGTCCTCCAAGTAAAATCCGAAATTAAAGAAACGTTGTTTCCAGAGATCTAAGATACTTTAATCAGCAGGCCATATTATTTCCCTTACTAACCAGTTTCAACAATCTGAGATTTCTTATTTCTAAAACACAAATTGGTTGCTCAGAGTGGAACTAAGAAGATAAAGGCACGATTATAAGTAAAGTAACGAAGCAGTCATAGGAGTTTTACTTTTGAACTTCCAGAGATGTTCTGAACATTAGAAACGGTGATTACACTGAAAAACAAATAGTATTTCATTTGAGATAAAGTATTTCTAATAGTGTAAGCTGATGTTTATCTGACCTCAGTTACGTTATTTTGTTAAACAATGTATTAAAACTGATTGAGATTCTTGAAGTATTTCATTCAAAATGCATTGTTTTATAATCTAATAATATTTCCTGTTATTCTTAGCTTAAACTCTGCACGAAAGCTTCAGCATTACAAATGTTGTGTGTTGATTGATCTGCTTAACTGACGGTCGGACTGGTCACTTTAAATTTGATGAGTATGGTGATCGTATTAAGCCAATTTATGTTATTGTGAATGCTCAGATCACCAATCATGATATCAGTGGTTTACCTACACCGAAATCAATGGAATTTGAACGGTCAACATTAGTCTCAGTTGGAAGTTATGGTGTGCATCAGGTAATACATGTACATATTTATTTTATGATGAACATATATTTGATATACTACATTTACTAAAATATTTCTAATTATTAGTCGATTTTACTATTATAGAAGTTCTTTGGTGGCAAAAACAGGATGCTTTTCAACTGGATTGTAGGGCACTATCCAGCATGACGTTCTGAAGGAAATCTAAAAACAATCAACAACTAAATTTTAGAATATCTTTACTTCTTTTTCAGCTTGTCCAACTGGAATTATCTTTCATTTCAAGGGGTTTGCCTTTTCGACTTCGTTCGACTCGTGACGTATACTTCTCAAAAGACTCAGGGAATTAAAAAAACAGGTTGACTGTTTTGTTTTGTTCTTTGTTTGATACTTTTCCATGATATACTTGTGTTTAGAAGAATGTCACTGAATTTCACTTGAAGTCAAGTAATAATTAGACATGACAATTATAGCCTGATCAACTAATCTGCAAACTGGAATATATAACATTTAGAATAATTTAATATTATTTTCTGATTTGGTGGAAGTTAGATCACTTCGAATCAGAAAGCTTTAATTGTTTTACGGTTAATTGGTGTTTACCACTTTTTCCTTATAAAAATTGATTAATGTAAAGTAGCGAAAAGATCTTTTTATTCACTCTTTACAGGACATAATATATATTCAGAGGACTTAATTGCTGGTGTAGTTGTACTTGAAATATGCCAAATTCTGCAAGTAATCTTACTGCCTTGGTATTGTTATGTATTATCAAGTAATTTTTTTGTAAAATATGAATAATACATCTTAATGACCACAAGCGTCATCTATTGTTTATCTAATGGTCAGTGACAGAGGATATAGTGTTTTGAACCTTGTAAATCTGATTCAACCACACAATCGTTCACTTATATCTACCAACAAATTTAAGTTGTATTACATTTTCTATTGCTTCTGGATGAAGATTTAAGTCAGTGCTGAGCAATATGCATGGTATTTTGACCAGGTTGTTGATTGGCCTTCCATGTAATACTTATTAATTTTATTAGTTACGTTTCAGTTGTTTGTTTACAATATTCTTGCAACTTATCTTTGAACACGTTGTTAACTTTTCCCATTTTTATGTGTAAGCCGACTCCTATAGAATGGTTATCTGATGAACCTCATCCTACTCTACTGTCAATCAATTTAAGTAAATTAGTTTGGCCTGGAAATAGTATTGTTAAACGGCAACAGTTGGTGTGTATACAACGTGCTAATGATGGAAAATGTCAAAAAACTGAAAAACGATTAGTACACGCTGCACCGATTAGTTTTAAGAAGAAAACGCATCTAAAGGTAAGTGTAACATATCTTAAGTGTCCATTAATTTTTTTAATTATTATCAAGTGTTTATTCGAAAACTGACTATATATAGTAAATAGTAGTTTTGCATCACGTAATGACTTTCTGTAGAAACCAATGAGGACCAGAAACTATCCAACAGCTGTTTGCTGCTGGTGTGCTTCCGCCAATAATTTAATCCTGAACTGACTAAGCACTATGGTGAGCGCTTACCTTCAGACCATTGAGTTGGCATACAACCAGTTTATATTTCTCAGTTTAGTAAATTTGTGACAGTGCTGATTGTTGCACCTGGCTTAAAAATGCAAAAGTCACTCAACCGAACAATTATTTATATTAAAGCAAAGAATATCTATATATGTTGGACGAACTGATTAGCATATTTTCTGCAATGCATCACTGAACGACAGCCCTCATCATTTTACTAGGAATTTAGGTTCAAAGCATGAAATATTTATAAAACTGTGGGATTTTCTTAGGTGGTTGGATGTAGTTAATAGGATGATTTGAACTTAATTTTCATACTGGTTGGTGTATACCAGCAAAACCTACATGTAATTTCACGGGGACTACTATTTCCAATGTGGATCGAAAGCAAGTTGAATTACTTTAAAGTTTAAGACGTTATCACCGACCCATTTAAGACGTGAGTGACTACCTGCAGAAGTGAGATGTCTTTATCAGTCAACCACTGCATAGTGATTAATGTCATGTTTATCTAATCCATAATACTAATCGAATGTTCTCTCTGTTAGGCTTGCCTACTTATCTAAATTACTAAACGCTGTACTATTTCTATGTTAGGTGACAATGGTTTATTCCTGATTATGCATACGTCTTGACGTACAGGATTGAATATGATTAATCTCCGCATGTCATTCACTGAATTAAATGTATAACTAACAAGTTAAGTAACATATTTGTGCATCAATATTTATTTACTTAATGAGTATTAGTATCATCTAGCACTACTTATTATGTGAGGTTTTTTTCTTTGAAGAGATGAATTTTATAAATGTTTAACTAAGTATAAAATCACTTATCCCTAACTATCATAGAAATAACTAAAAACTGATAAAGTATAACTGATAAAGTATTCTTCTTATAGATAGTCAATATGACTGACGTTTGTTATAGTTATCTATTTACTTTAATTTGAAATGTTTAATAAATAAAAATTTTATTTGTTTATTTACTAAAGTTTTCTGGAAGAAAAGAATTGCAGGTTGAAGTTTTTCTCAAGGATACATTTTTCATTGAATTTGTGATTATATTTAATGAATTTATTGATTGTGCAGTAAGCCTAAGAACTATAAAATAAAGGTATATAGTTCTATTTTAGAGGTTGATATGGATAATATAAACAATTTATTAACTGTGAAATATACATATACGGTAGTACATACATCCAAGTTAATAGCAAAATATTTATAAAACTACAGTTCTAAATTTTGAACAGACCTTATTAAGGTAACTATTTGAAATCAGGAGGTATCCAACAACTATTTTGTCTTAGCACATGATCCATCAATCATGTGGACGGTCAACTTAATCAAGTATCTGACTTAAAGTCTTCAGCGTTCATGGCTATTGATTAACCTTTATAATACTGAATAGGTATCTTATGGTTTGCATCCCTAAATTTAGTCAATTTGCTATACTATACAGACCAAGTTTATTTCCACCACCAATATTTATCTCACATTTCATAAGCTTTCTCACTAAGACTACAGGAATTAACTTTGAAATCAATCACTAGTAATCATATTATAATATTTTTGTACGAAGGGTTGTACAGACTGTTGAGAAGCCTAAAGCTCTTTAGTAAGATTTTTAAAAGATACGAGATTAACGTAACAATAGAAATGGGATGAGACATGACTTAATTTTTCTGTCATAAAATCCAAGAATCAAAACACGTTAAATCTGAACGCACGTAAAAATGTCGTATTGACTATAGTAAGTTAAACAACAAAATGTATTCTAAGTAATCAATAGTCTAGATAGGTAAAATGTAAAGAAAGTATCACTGAAGCACCCAAGATAAATGCACAAAATGTTTTACTCTACTATTCAGGGATAAATTCCATTTATTCTAAAAGTTTTCTTAAGGGTAATACCGGAAAAGAATATGTGGTCTTCTTTTTATCAAATTAAAGAAAACAATAACAAAGAGTTTAGTTAAGCAACATGGTCTCGCTTTGTTTCACTAGGTTATCTCGGTGGTTTCTTATAAAAGACATATTTTGAAATCAAAATGAGAACAGAAACCAATATTTTGTTTAAGTCAGGTTGTGACTGGCAAGCGAAATCCAAGTCTCACGTTTCGTCTTACGTGGGACTCGTCAGTTACATGCATATGCATCCCAATGTTGATGTTCACACCAGGATTCGAATTGAATTCGTTTCCTAATAAACGCCACTGCGTTTACCACTAAGCTACTGAGTCCAGACAGTCGCAATTGTGGAACAGATGTATATGTAATTAGGATAAATTTCTATCTTCCCGTTGATTCATCCTAATTACGTATACACCTGTTACATAAGAATGACTGTTTGGACTCAATAACCTAGTGATGAACGCAGTGGCGTTTAGCAAGAAACGAATTGAAATCGAATTCCGATATGAACAGCAACAATGGGATGCAGGTGTGTTCAGCTGACGCGTCCCATATAGGACAAGACGCGCGTCTTGGATTTCGCTTGCCAATCACAATCCAACTTAAACAATACTTGTGATTTTTCGCCATACCGAGGCAATCCTCTCAGGATGCACATATTGCAACAGAGGTTGACCAGTTTCAGTCCATAATAAATCAACGGGAAGATACAAATTCACCCTTAGAAACCGATATACCTTAAAATTGGTTAAAAGTAAAGATGCATCAATGTGTCAAATGAAATTTTAATAACATCATTCTATTTCTTCTAATGACAGAATTGTATTATTAACTACTTGGTCTTAGTTCATGCTCTTTTATACTATACCTATTGTAGTAACCAGTTATCTTGTTACGTAGTCATTCAAAGTATTTAGTATTGTTTATTCCTATTTTCCAATGTTCTTTAGTCTACTATTTCAGCTTCAATTTACTTGAGACAAATTTGTATTCTTGTTAATTTCACCTAAATCTTTTCACTAGCATTATAATCCAAGTTCGGTTAAACCATAAAATTTAAATTCTCTTAGGATTAAAAGTATACTTTCCTGACAAGTATCAATGTTTCTTACCAACTACCTCTAATCACCTAACTTTAAAAACTACTGTTCTAGAAGAATATACTTTTTAATGAGACTAAGACTCTGATTTCACATCTAATATAGTAAGATTATTTCACGTTTTATCACAGATAGGTGACGCTACGTTTTATTAGTAATCTGTAAACCAAAAATAATGAAATTTTAATTTGACTGGTTTTTTCAATTAATTCAATTTGTTTTAATCCGTAGAACATTATTTATTCTTTGCAGAAAAGAAATTTGTGCGGTATCTTGGGATATCAGGAACTTATTTATTCTTATTTAATTTTCATAATAAAAATGTCATATTTACCCAACGTGGAACACAGGATGTACAATTCGTCATCTGGGTATATCTACCGATGATGAGTTATCGTATTATGTTCACGTGAATGTCCGAATTCACGTGAATTAAATACCTCTTGAGTATATTAATACTAATGTGACATTGAGATTCTTCTCATGTTTTTGATCGCCTTCAATCTCAGTTCATAAATATCCGTATTTAAGAAAATTACATTTAGCAAGTGTTGTGAGATATTCTAGGTCTGCTTGTGAGACTGTATAGATAATCATAACTACTAATTCAATAAGATCTCCATATTATAGATGGGATGTTTTCATCTCGTCATTTGATTGTGATTATTAATAAAGCCTTGAAATTACCGTTACAACCACAAAATATGAAAATTACAGTGATGTTTAGAACGATATCACTTGTTTAACAATAATATTAAACTGCCACATTCTACTGCTGATGTACATAATACTGATTGAGTCAAGTACCTTTCATTTTTAACAGAAGACTATCCATTGAGTCTTCATAGTCACTGTTAACCGGAATCCATAGCATAATAAGTCGTGTGACTAAGTGATTAGATCGAAGGAATCCCTTTAGGATGTAGTAGCAGTAATTGATTAATTAAACCTCCAAATGTTACCATCGGGAGGTCTTATACACTTATGTAATGGGAATTTAATTCTCGAGGATAAAATTAGCTTACTGCAGATTAGAGCTATGTCCTGTTAAAAATAATGTACAATAGAGAAAACTAAGTCCAGTTGCATATAATGCAGTCAACTGGTAATTATAAATGCTTTTTCCGGTATACACAACAGTCTTTAGATTAGAAGTAGCGGACCTCTCCATCTCAGACTGCAGTTAACCGTCAAACATCATGATATGCCTTCTCATTTCAATGCTTAATGACAATAATGGGCACGGGTTTACTAGAAAAATGTGGTAGTTTTAGTCAGAGGAAATATTAAGAAAATCACAAGATTTATGGAAACTTGGCATTCTAGTCAATCGGCAATCAACAAGCATACTGAGATAGGTGCAATTTATCGACCAGTTAGAATACCAATAAACAACTATAATACTATGGATTAGATCAAGAGAGAAAGACATCAGAATGGATGGGCAAAAATATGACTGTATAAATCTCAACAGCAAAAGCAACTAAATTCAAGGTTGATAAAACAAACTATCAACTACTTGAAGTGAAAATATCATTTCTCACTTTTAACAGAAGTTTATGCAAGTGAAGTCGTCCAAAAACCTCCTCAATTAAATTATCCAGCTCAGGGCAAGTAATTTAACCAAAACGCTCAATAAACATCATAAACGTACCAGATAACCTTAACCTTATTTCAAGAGAACAGTATGAATAAAAAGTAAAATGTAGTACAAAAGAAACATTATTTTTTCAACTTTTTATGTATCGACTATTTGGGACTTTTGTTTTAGTCCATTTACTTATTATTAATTCGTAAATTGTTCAAATCAATAAATTTACAGCTTACATTAATAAAAACAATTCATTTAGTTCACTGTTCATTATTGATTTTTCAATTAATGAATAATTTAGAAGACATCAACTACATTAGTAATTTACCATTCAATAATTAATGTTGTGTGTGTGTTCCTGTTGTAAAGTGAGAAAAAAAATAATGAAAAAGAAATAAAACATTTTAGTATGAAACAATAAAATAAATATTCACCGTATTTAGGATAAGCTTGTATTTTCCCGTTGATTTGTAAATGACTGAAGCTGCTTAATATCGGTTGCTATATGTGCATTCTGAGCGGATTGCCTCGATATAGCGAATTATTCACAAGTAATAATTAGGTTGGATTGTGACTGGCAAGCGGAATCCAGGATGCGCGTTTCATCCTATTTGGGGCTTATCGGATGGATGTACCTGCATTAACAGAAAAATATAAGCTTATCCCAATTACATATATACCCGTTGCACAAATGTGACTGTCTGGACACAGTAACCTAGTGGTGAACGCTGCGGCGTTCGGCACGAAGCAAACAGAGTTCGAATCCCAGTGTGAACATCAACATTAGGATGCAAGCACATCAAGCCGATGGGTCCCAAATAGGACAAAACGCTCGTCCTGGATTCCGCTTGTCAGTCACAATTCAACCTAAATATTCACCGTATGTTTTTTGTCTCGACTAAATGAGTAAAGAAAACGAACAGCTTTTGTTAACGCGTTAATTGTTAAGCTATTTAAATTCATCTAGTCAACCTCAATAATCTAGTTCACCTGGATTCTTATTAGGTTTAAATTACTTGACAACATGCTAGGTGTCCAAAGCCGGAATAAAAATAAATGTAGAAGTGATATTTTTACGTTATCACAATGCATAATTTCAAAGTGTATTTATTAAATACTTCGTTTATGGGTCTTATATATTCCACTAAATGTAAAATTCCATGCCATTGTTACGTCTACCTCATTCCCCAGTAAATTAACCAAGAACCTATTTCATAGTTTTGTTCGACTAATTGATTAGTCTTAAACAGGTTTTCATTATTTGTTGTATGCAGTAGTAAGTCATATAGTCAATAAAATTTTCATTCTGACTCGTATATATCTCATATGGTGGATAATTAACTATTCTCACTTGTCTTATGGCTAAAATCTCGAGATAAGGATTTTGCATTTGCCATTGATCACTAATATACTTGCTCATCAAACCGTAAGAATAAATGTTGTTGATATACGGTTTAGTTACATTTGTGGAAAGCACCACTACCACTGACAGAGATAATTTGTTTGTGAAAATAAGGGAAGACTTTCAGGTAACGATACATACCAATCATGTATATCATCAAATGATTCAAATGATTTGTAATGTTCTTTTAAAATATCTCATGATTATTATGAAACTAATAAACATGAGTTCATTAGTAATATTGTGAGCGAAATACAACAAACTAGAAGCTTCTCAAAGAGAACAAAAACAACGAAATATAAACTTCTCAAAAGAAACCATTCTCTTCGTGTAACTCTAGTCACGTGGAGAGGCATCGAGCAATCCATCATATGATGGAGTTCTAAAATCAGTTTGAAGGAATTATTGTCATTTCCTCACTGACCAGTACTGTTCACTTAAACAATCGATAAATTTCCCCAACATTGTGATTATCCAAGTTCACCTGCTGATGTGGAGAAAGCTTTATCGAATGCACAACCAGAAAATTAAATACCGAATGGCTGAACATTTCATTACATTGTTTAGCAATGATCGTTTAAAGTTATTATGTATCTTGGTAGGTAGAATTAAATAATTTGTATATCAGCAAAACTCCTATTACGTAGATTTGTAGAAATGACATTTTTCAAACAAACGTTATTGTTTCCAAATGGATTCTTATGAGGATTAGCCTTTTAATGTTTGCTTAATTTGCCTAATACTTTTACACTTCGTCTTGTTTTTAACTGGAATCATCATTATTGGTTATTTTTTAATTGCCCTGATTTTTCAAAATTTTTAACCTAAATAGGATGTTTCAATGTTTGTTCAACTAAATATGTGTATTATTATTCATGTCTAAACTATTACTACTAATACTACTACTACTACTACTACTACTACTACTACTACTACTACTACTACTACTACTACTACTACTACTACTACTACTACTACTACTACTACTACTACTACTACTACTACTACTACTACTACTACTACTACTACTACTACTACTACTACTACTACTACTACTACTACTACTACTACTACTACTACTACTACTACTACTACTACTACTACTACTACTACTACTACTACTACTACTACTACTACTACTACTACTACTACTACTACTACTACTACTACTACTACTACTACTACTACTACTACTACTACTACTACTACTACTACTACTACTACTACTACTACTACTACTACTACTACTACTACTACTACTACTACTACTACTACTACTACTACTACTACTACTACTACTACTACTACTACTACTACTACTACTACTACTACTACTACTACTACTACTACTACTACTACTACTACTACTACTACTACTACTACTACTACTACTACTACTACTACTACTACTACTACTACTACTACTACTACTACTACTACTACTACTACTACTACTACTACTACTACTACTACTACTACTACTACTACTACTACTACTACTACTACTACTACTACTACTACTACTACTACTACTACTACTACTACTACTACTACTACTACTACTACTACTACTACTACTACTACTACTACTACTACTACTACTACTACTACTACTACTACTACTACTACTACTACTACTACTACTACTACTACTACTACTACTACTACTACTACTACTACTACTACTACTACTACTACTACTACTACTACTACTACTACTACTACTACTACTACTACTACTACTACTACTACTACTACTACTACTACTACTACTACTACTACTACTACTACTACTACTACTACTACTACTACTACTACTACTACTACTACTACTACTACTACTACTACTACTACTACTACTACTACTACTACTACTACTACTACTACTACTACTACTTGTTCATTCTACTATTACTACTACTACTACTTTACTTTACTATTGGCTACCACCAAAACGATTGCTATAACACAACAAAACCATTAATACTAATGCTACTACTACCAATACTAATATTACTACTACTACTACTAATGCTACACGAATCATTATATTACTAAACTTTAATAATCACATGTTATAACTAATTATATTACATCTGTGTTATCACTAACTTCTAAGTTTTTTGATCTGTTTAATCACTTAAAATAATTCACCTGATATGATACAAGAAAACGGTTGGTTTATCGAATGCTGATTGGGTGTGCCTATTCGATAAATGAGCGTCTGCCCTATGCTCACTCAGTCCCAAGCCAGAGATAGAAGAACACGAGATGATAGGCCACCGGACAGAATCATATTATATTTTACACATATATATATATATATATATAACTGACAGCACAGCAAACCAATGAAGAATTTAACAATCATACAAAATAGAAGAAATAGCGAATGTGAACTGGAGTATGTATACATGATTGATTAACCATAGTTCATAAATGAGAAATGATATACTAACAGTTAGTGTGTCAAATGAGAGGATAAGGCCAGGGGGGAATTAAATAATAATATAAATAAAATGTTAACTTTAAATAAAACCAAAAATAATGAAATATTCTGCAGAAAAACAATTCTCGAAAATAAACAATCTTATTTCGGTGCCCGGCATACCACCACTCAATTGCCTCTGTTCCAATAATTCAACTAATTGAACTTTTTGTTTTTTCCGCTCCGAAATTTCTGTGTGTCAGAATCAACCTTATTTAATCATAGAAAAATATGCCTTATGCCAGCAGATTTTAGGCACTCTCACAATACTAATTTTACCTTCTTTTCAAGAATATTTCAAATGTACACCGATACATGTCATACTTATTTGTCTCCTGTCTTTACTACTTAATATTTAGATTAAGTTTCGTATTTTCTGTTAGTTATTGTTATGAAGATGAGTGGCATTTTGTAATAATACACATCGTCATTCATGAAGTCATGTTTATTTATAATGTGAAAGTCAGTAACAAAATATGTATTGTTATTTGTTTATACTCACGAGAAAATAACCGATTACAATTAGGTGTAGCGCATAATTAAACCTGTTTTGTTAACGAGTACTGCAGACTATTCATATAACACTGAATTTCTGCTGAAACTAAGTCATATCTAATGTCTGCTTCGTTTACGAAGAAAATTACTTTGCTTTTATGTTGTCGAATGTTTATTTTGATTCTGTATATCTTACGAGTTCTATCGGATATCTGTCATAAGAAATGAATTACTTAAATGGCTCAGTTATTCAACTAACATTCAACAGGTTACATCCATGATAGTTAAATTCACAAGAAAGTAAACACGACGTTTTTCCTTATAAAGGCATAATTACAAATGGTTAGACCTGAATGGTTCTGTTGAATTTGCTTTAGTTAGTAGTATTACGTTTGTCAAAGGATCAAAATTCATTCTTAATCATGTATGTCTTAATATTAATTGGAACATGATATGTGTCGTTGTTTGTTAATGAACGTGATGAAGCTAATTTCATCAATGATTGATTGTGTCAAATTAGCAGGCTTATTTTTTCTGTTTATGTCCCAAGCACTTTGCAAGTGTCTATAAAATAATATTATCTGCTGTGAAGAGGCAACGGAAAAGTGGCATATGAAGGTTCATATTTTCACCAATAATAAATCAGAACTGTACATTGGTAAACTGGTTTCCAAACTTGATTTCATAATGTGACTTGGGTTTAACAACCATTAAAAACCAGTAATCACTGGAGATCCGTATAGGACTCCTCAGTAGTATTCATGGATATCCTTACCGATGGCTTCCCAATGGACGTTTGTTTCTTAAACCATTAGCAGGTGACTTCGGTCAGTTGACGATATAGTGCCCAATCTTATCAATTGACACTGACAGGTACCTACAATATTCACAACGTGAATGAACTTCACTTATCACGTAACTAATTTTCATAGCTTTTATTCATAAAGATAAATAACTTCACGTGATTTATGAAAACATCCTATAACTGAAGTGCTACAACTATCGTATATATAAATACACAATTTCAAATGTTCTTGTGAGAGTTGTGTGCAGATTACCTAGAAATAAGATTTTTTGCATTTAAAGTCTACTTTTCCTTATACTTTCTGCTGACATCTAGACTACAGCTTCCCAACGGTGACTTTTGAATTTCTAAGAATAAAATTTATTTACTTGTAATGATTCTCTAAGTATTATTTAGAGAACGGCTGCAAACACAATTCACTTATCACAAGTTGAACCTTACATGCATATATTTTTTATTATTAACATCTTTACGACTTAAATTTTCAATACTAACATACTAAATTTTCTATTTAGATTATTTTTGTCGATAACACTATTATTTTTCTTAAAACTTTCAAGTCATTGCCATCTTTATTTTCTTATTCTTAAAAGATTAATCTCAGTTGGGTACCATTAAAAAATCATAAAAGCATAACACATTAATCTTGTTTTTAATAATAAATATATGAAAACATGTTCTCTGTCATATATACTCTACATGATAACATAATACACTACTGAAAAGGCATGTACTTTCTGGAAAATATACCTCGAAAACTGATTAAATTTGTTTAAAAAGTATCTACATGAAGTTATGTTTTGATTTGTAATAAACAACTAACTGGATGTAAAAGAAATTAACAGTTGTTCAAAAAAGATTATGATAATAATTGTATAAAGTGATATAACACTAAATTATATGTTATTAGTAAGTGTTTATATTATCCTTCTTGTTAATAGTAAGGATCAAATTTCGATTAGACTTTGTTGGCATATACAAAATTATAAATAGATTTTCATTACAAGCATTTATATTATGCATTGTTTTTTGACTAGCAGTGGGAATAAGGACGTAAATCTCAACTTACTTGAGACTCGTTATCTAGATGTATTTACATCCTACTGTTAATGGATACATGACGACTGGAGCTTGCTTTAGGTTAGTGACTACCCGAACTCATTAGCAAACTGATAGAAAGAACCAACTTCAAGATATGATGTAAATAGCAACACTGGAATGCAAACGCATTCAGGTGACGAATCACAGACAAAAGAATCGAAAATCCTGGTTTTCGCTAGTACTGACAACAAATATTTTTTTGTAAAAATATGTTTTTATTAATGGTAAAAATTTTCCATGATAAGGTATGTATAATAATAATAATGTTACTTTATTTATTCGGTACTATTAAAAGGTGGTTATGTAGAGATTAGAATTAAGTTTAGTTTGTCGGATTCTTCATAGATAGGTGTTTGCAGCATACCATTGAGAATCAAAGAGTACTAGACAGTGTTTCTTCCTGGTATGCGACTATTCAGCGGTAGGAACCTTCGATTCTTCTAGGAGGGATCGAATCCTGGGGGGGGGGAGTTCAGGCTTGTTGGGAGGGGGGGTGAAACAATTAACATTGACAACAGTAGATGACCGTCGCTCTATATCACGACTTGATGGAAGTGAGAATTTTATGGTTCGACGTCACCCCAGTGATGTATTGGATTAAACGTTTTCCAATCTAAAAGCCGTAGGCTCGATTCCCCTGGTCAATTGACGGTACTCTTGAAAAGTCCCTCACAAGAACGAAACAACTGTTCAGTGCTCTCTGGTTTTCGCTAGTACCCCACTAACATCAATCTGTAACGAATGCAACTAACTATTTATTACTATGCATATTTCATTACCGCATCTAAATGTGGAACGAAATTCCTCATTTTGTTAACATTCAGCTAAAGAATATTTAACAGAATATATATCAAAATTAATGATACATTGTATTTTATAATCTGGCAGTAAATATTACTATGGAAGAAGCATCTATAATTAACAAACACTTTTTGTGTCCTTCGTAGGGGGCACTTTGTGGATCATACCATATAAGTTCATATAAACAACGTCCATTTAATGCGGTCTAGGTTGGAAAACTGCCTCTACAAATAAATGGTCATCAATCAGCCTCTTTTATGCTCTGTTTTCCGGGTGACTGAACTGAGTCTAGATTTTGTATGTCATTTCCAGTATTTCTTACTCGTACTTGTTCTTTAGTCCCATCCATTTCTGGATCACATAATGGCTATTGAAAATGTCTTATTCAGGAAAAGATATAAGTCAATCAGTTTCGCTAATATTGAAGATAAATTGTTTTATGAACTTGATTTATACAGAAGCACTTACTAAGGAGTGATTGATTTTTCTCAGTTGGCTAGGTAAATCATATGGTTAAACAGGTAGACAACATGACTTGTTAATCACTTTGAACCAATGAAAAGAAAATATTTATAAATGAATAGTTAATTGGGGAAAGTAGTTTTGTTACATGTGATATATTTTACTTAGTAAATGCATGATTCATAGTTTGTACTGACTTTGAGGCTGTTAAACCACAGAACGCTCATAGTGGAATTCATTCATGTGACTGAAAACTTGTCAGTCATTTTTCAAGACTTGAAAAAGATCTGATTCAATGTAGGGTAAAGCTTAAGGTAACGTTGACCAAAATGCCAAAGACGTTGACTAAAACTCTGTAAAGCGAAAAACGTTGGGCAAAGGGTTGCAAGTTCTTACATACTATTTTCCCCAACCTTATACAATTTGGCACTAACCTTTTGGCTCAATGGGTTAGCAATAATCCCTATTATAAAACCCATTTCTTACTCTGAAACCGCACCCAAAATCATAATCCCGACTATAAGAGCCTAATTTTAATTGAAATTCTTAATCTTTACCCTAAATACCAATTGTAGCTGTGATATATTGTATGTGGTATGCATTTTCAGTACGAAATCGAGGCAACCTAGACGTCGATAGAACACATCTCACTGACCAATTCGAAAATTTAAGTAGTCACTTAAATATCGCGTTTTCTTTTTCCGATTGCTGAACTCTACCCCTGATTTTTATAAATTGTATTCGGTTGCATTCAATTTTAATAAAGTTAACATGAAGGAATCAACCAAAACAGATATCAACTCAATTGAATGTAAATTATACGAATAAAACAAACCTTAATTCTGTTTTCTTGTTATTTTTGTAAAAAGAGGTTGGAAATTCGATACAATAAATTAAACTATCTTGGTGTAATTGAATTGAGGTGGTTTGTGGAGCTTGGTTGATTGAACTCGTCACAGACTGGTGTTAGTAGTGTATCACTGAAAACCAGGAGCATTGCACATGTGTCCTAGTATATGACTCCTCAGGAGTGAGAACCCTTGATCCCACCTCATAGGCTTCAGGTTGGCGAATGCCTAGCTCTCTGTACCACTGGCGCGGGCATGCAGTAGAAAAACTTCCATGTTTAAGGGCAGCATTATCAGCATTCCTGAGGTCAATTTCACCTAGAACTCTAATTTACTCCCGTTTTGGAGTTTACTATATTAGACATATTCATGCCAGACTTATAACGATGATTCTAGACGTCTGGAGTGAAATCTTTGATGCAGACTATGCTCCAATATACAATACTCACATGCTAAGTAAATGGAAAAATACCAGAAAGTTTTGAATACATCATACCAAGGGATTATTGAAAAATGTAGATAACCTTAGTAACTATGCATTTTATTAGATCCGAATAAGACTAAGAAACTAATAATATAAATGGAACGAAGAAGTATCTTTTCCATTAGCTACTTATCATAGCTTAACACTACTATATATAAAAATTAGTGTTATCTTTATTGTTTATACAAAGTTAATAAAAATGTAAAGGAGTGCATCTTTTATTTGCCTCCCTATGGGTGTATAAACAATTAGAAAAGATTCTTTTTGATGTTAAAATAGCGATCTAATACAGGTCAAAATGTTGATATGAAAAATAGATGGACGCGTTTACTGCGCAGCAGTCGGATCCGTTTTACTTTATGGATGGGAAACATGGCAATTAAGGGTAGAGGATATTCGTAGGCTCCTAGTATTCGATCACAGATGTCTTCGAAGAATTGCCCGTGTTCACTGGGACCACCGATTAAGCAATACGTGGGTTAGGAATAGAGTAGTAGGTAGATACGGTGTCTTTTGATGAAGTAGTAAATCTTTATCAGCTGAGGTGGTTAGGACATGTGTTACGTATGCCTGGCCACTGTCTACCTCGATGAACAATGCTGTCTGGTGTGGGAGTGGGCTGGAAGAAAGCTGGGGGCGGCCAAACCGAAATATGGCACCAGTCTATGAAGCCATTAACAATTGGACTGATTAAGATTAACAGGTGCAGACTACCTGGTAGGGATCCGTGTGATGATCGTCACAAATGGTTAGACACTTTAGGTAAAATGGCTCAAAATCGCTGGCAATCGAGCAGGTGCATCCACTCCTTGTCTTCCTCCAAATTCTAAGTTTCTAAATCATATTTTATTAAATCCTATGATCGATCTTTATTTCTTTCCATTAATACTGACTCTGTTACTACCTCCCCTGCTCTAGGATTTGATTCGACAATTTAATCTCTGTCTGATAATTTGGGTATGGCAACTTGGACTGATGTACATATGTACCAAGTCCTACTTTGTAACTGACTGACTGATCGTCGAATGTGTGATGCATAATTTCCATAATCGTTTTTTTCCTCTCCAATGAAACGAGACAGAGGAGGAAAATATAATAGTCAAAGTGGTGACACTTTGTAAATTTCGCAATAATTTAAAATAGGCTGTAAACGTTCTAAGAAATCACTTGAATATGAGCGGTCAGCAGATATAATTAGTCTCCTAAATCAAAATTAAAACAGTATTAGTAATTTATAACGATGAATATGCGTTCAGAGAAATAGGGGCTCTGAAGTGTGAGTAGCCAGCCGACTCCACACGCTATAGAACTCAGGATTACAGTGTAAATATATGACGACTAACCGTGATAGATGCATATTTTGAGAATCGTTTTCATTCAGGTACTAATAAAGTTTCTTACAATCACTTTTAAACGAAATTAATTTATAACTCTAGAGATCTAAATTTCTCAAACACGAGGGAAGGGGTTATTTTCTAAAATGTTTACTTCTACATTACACAAAACAATAGTTAGATTACCGATAAAAAATACCCCAAAGCACTGAACAACTATTTTATCATATTATAAGATTCCATAGCATTATTTATAAAGAACTCTATCAGGGATCATATTTAGTAACTAAACAGCCGGAGGAGAACACTTAACATTTGAGTTGATACCTAATGTCTTATACTTATTTCTCAGTGAAACTCTGTAGTGTATAATTACAAAATCCAATATATCAACCCATCAAGCTGTTACTTTGTATAATAGAAGATAATTTCATTTTTATCAATGAATTGCTTTTATATAAAGTTAAATATTTACATATTAATTTAGTTTACTAATTTTCTTTCTTAATTTAATATTTACGTTAAATTAGCAAGAACTGTTGGAATAAATTAGAGCGAATGTTGTTTTAAATTATAAAATACCTAATTCTTTAATAAAATTTCTTTCATTCTCTACCTCTTCCTCATCATCATTGTCATCATCATCTTCGTCAACAAGGTTGTCACTATCAATATTGTTATTAGCACTACATTCTTCTCTACTAAAACCATCAACATTGTAATTTCTATTGATTTGAATTGAATGAAGTTCATTAATTAATGTTTTATTAATATAGTAAGAGGATAGATATATTCAGATTTAAGAATACTTCCGTGATTACTTCCAGTATTAGCAGTTGTTGTATCCATATGAATTGATCTAAACGTATTACTTTTTTGTGCTTTAATTAGATTATTATCATAATATGAAGTATCACTTAAATATGTTGTCTGTGGTGATCCACCAGAATTAACCATTTGTAATTCATCATATATTTGTCGTTGTATATCTCTATTTTGTTGTATATGCATTAAATAATCTCCATTTAGTAAAGGTATATTATTATTACTTATAGTTATATCATTAATTTGTAGCGGATTTAACCAAAACCAGTTGTAATTTTGTAGACCATTACTATTATTAGTTGTAGTTATTATACTAGTTGTAATAGGAACTATTCCACCTTGGGTTCTTTTCCCAAATAAATTAGTTCTTGACAGAAGTGAATTTAATCGAGTTGTTTTATTGTTCATATTAATTGAGGATCTTTTCATTAATTTCAAGTAATTATCATTAGAATTGTTTATATTAATCGATTGATGAGAATGATTAAAGTGATTACATTCAATACATTTACTCTGATTTCCATTATTCTGTAAATATTCTTCATGGTCATGTCTACATGATAATGAATATTTTAATGAATTTGTTTTACTTAGTCGGATTTTCTGTTTCCACTTTGTATTATATGCATAGTGACGATATGGTATCAAGATTCCTGATAATAAAATTATTAAAATCATACCTGTACTAAACAATATAATAATCACATTTTGATTCTCTTCATTATTCTTATCAATATGATTAATTAATGTAAATTGTTCATTTTCATTCTTATCATTTATCTCTAATACATCTTGAAATTTTATTAATTTCCAATAATTTCGATAAATTGATTTAATATCTTCATTACAATCAATATCTTCATCAATCAACTGAATATAATCATTATTGAAGTAATAATCAACATTATGATTACCACCTTTATAAATATCCCATTTTTCTAGCCCTATAATTTTAGTTGCTTGTGATAATAATGCCAATGAAGTATGATTCAAATATTCAATAATATATTCATCTTGTTCTTTAATAACATTATTCAATAATATTTGTTGTAAACTTATTTTAATTGGTATAAATGCTAATGGTTGAATTAATTGTAATGGATTCCTTTGTAATTCTAAAATTTCTAATGATAATAAACCATGAAATGCATTACGTGTTATGATGTTTATTAAATTATCATGTAATATTAAATGTTTCAATTTGTTTAAATGTATAAATGAATTTGTTGTTAAACAAGTTATTTGATTATATGATAAATTGAAATACACTAATTTTGTTCTAATCATAATTGTTAATGGTAATAATGATGAATATGTAAGCATATTAGATGAATTACTATTGTCATATTGATAAATAATTGGCACTTTAATAAACTGATTATAAGCTAAATTCAATTTTCTTAATTGATGTAAATCATTGAATAGATTAGATTGTATATTATACATTTGTAAACCGATTAAATTCAATTCTTGTAAATCTTTTAATTGTTTAAACATTGTACGTATAAATTTATCCGTAGAAATGGTATTATTGTGTTCAGATTTCATTGTATTGATAATTACAAGTTTACGTAAACTAATTAAATGTTTAAAACTTTCTATTTCAATAAATGTAATTGGATTATCCTCGAGATTTAATTCCTCTAAATAAGCTAGACCAGAGAACATATTAGCATGAATATATGTAATATGATTATGGGCTAAATTCAATTTTCGTAAATAGTACATTCTACTAGTATTCAATAGTCCAACAAAACTGTTCGGTTCAATTTTTGTTAAATGATTAAAACTCAAATCTAATGTTATAAGACGATTTTCATTGGTTGTAAATTTATTAAAATCTTTTATTTTAATCTCTTTAACTGGATTACCTATTAAATATAGTTCTTGTAAATGTGTACTTATTCCGTTAAATATTTCTGATGCATAACATGTAATATATGGGTTGTTAATTAATCTCAATCTAATAAGATTTGGTAAACCTATAAAGTAATTTAAACTGTTTGGTGTTTCCAACAACCGTTGTTCTAGTGTTTTTGATGATGTCGCTGACGATGATGATGATGATGATGAGATATTGATTAAAGTAGACTCCAAAGTAAGTTCAATTACTTCATTGCAAGCAAATTGTGTAAATATTTCAGGTATAAAATACTTAATACCTGGTCCATAGAAATGTAGCTTCAATATTTTCGGTCGACAACAAATAGATAAAAAGTTTAAAAGAATATTCACCTGATATATTCATTTCATGAGGTCTGTTATGTTCATTGATATTATTGTCCTCATGAAAGTACGAATATACATTCTGATAGTTTGTTATATTATGTCTATGATTTATAGTATTACACACATGAAAGTAAGTTTAATCGATCAGCTTTTAAGTAAATAATTTTTATTCCTATTTATTTTAATGATAAATAACTAACTCCACCTGATTTATAATTATTCAAGAACATGTAAAATATCATAAACTAAAGGTGACAGGTAAATAACAGGGATTAGAAGTATGTTTAACGGTCATTTCATCGTATTCGTGGACTATTTAAAATGGATATATTCTAAAGTAGGGTAGTGATTACATTTTAGCCAATAGTCGGATATTAGGTACAATATAGGTTTACTATCTGATCAGGTCACTTGTGTGCACTACTGTAGAATTGTTTATCAGGATAAAAAAGCTGTCAATTGCCTCCAGTCCATTGCCTTCACTTATTGTTTAACTGACGTTTATCCATGATGTGACACTACAAAATAAATCATACTTTGTTTTATACTTATATTTACCTTATAAATTACTTTGAATGTTTCACATAGTACGTTGTAATCTATTATTTTCTTGTCATATTATTCCTTGTGTTTTATTCAGACAGTTTCATCTCAATGTCTCTTACAGCAACAAGCACTACTGGCTACTACTACTAATAATAATAATGCTGCTGCTGGTACTACTGCTATTATAACTACAACAACTACTAATATTAACAATACTACTAATGTGACTCTCTTTATTCTACATCTTAAGTTTTTTCATTTTCATTTTCTAAGGGACATTTACATTATCGAAATTTTATAACTAACAAAATCATTGGATTGGTAGGATACATTTTTAACTTCAATCCATTCGTGACGACTGGTTCTTACCAGAAACATTTAAACTCCATTGGTTACAATTTTCAGCTCAGACTTAAATAAATCATCATAAATTAAATCACTAGTGTGCTAACTCTTTTGCTTTAGATAATATTTTTGAAGAAACAATAGACGATTTCAGTAAAGTTCATACATCAAAAAGATGACATGGTTAGGAGACGAACTGCCGTGAAAGTTTACGAATGAGTGTAAATGTCAGTTAATACTATTTTAAAACATTTTTACGAAATATCACCGGAGAAATTTTAAAGTACATGTTTATTTCTGTCGATATCGGTAATCACTATGATTGACCAGTCTCTCTTGTCGTGCATAAATCCCTATCAGATTTCCTAAATACGGCGTTAATTTGTAAGTATGATTAAAATAGAATCATGTACGGCAATCACCATATCGGATAATCACTTCGTCCTATTTGTAAAAACATTTGACGAATCCTGAATAGGATGTAACTTCTTCATTGGATTCCACTTGCCACTCACAATCCATCTTTAAACAACATAGAAACTTATGTAAAATCCAATGAGATATACATATATTATATATTGGAGAGCTTACTGTTTAAGTAAAATTATTCTAACAACTTGTTTTGAATGGACGAGTCAATAAAAATTAATCAGGATTAGTCTTCTGTTAGTTCTTCTTTAGATAACCAATCATTATGTTTAACTGTTTAATTATGTTATGATGAAAAGTAATTAAGTTTATATAAACATTACTATTCACTAGTAACTAACACATGAGTAAGATTATGATGCACTGAATATGGAGGGTGTGCTGCAACTAATTATTATGAACATGGGAAAGTAGATGACGTCAACACATTTCATGATATTTATTGTTACTGGGGTAGTATACTGGGAGTATGGAAATGTTTGTAGGTATAAATATCATGTAGATAAGATGTTACTGTATGTTCATCCCATGAAATGGAAATGTTCATTGGTTATAAAGATATCTAAAAAGTAAAGTTAAGCATTTGAACAATTGAATATAACCTCAGTAAATTAACGATATTACACTGTAACGTTTAAGACTTCTTGCAACCAGTTCCAGCACTGGTAAATAATGCATGATGTGAAAGCTGCTTGAATAACATACTTAAAACATGACCAAACCATCAATGTCGGTTTTCAAGATGATTATGAGAAATAATTTGTCATCAATTAGCCGGAGGATACATTACGGAACCTCAGCATTACTAACATAATGTTACAACGGGATGTCAGAAATTCTTAGGAGGAAACGATGATGGAACGCACACAGACGCCAAACATCCTCAACTCAGAGGAAACAGGTTCCACAAACCGAGCAGAACTGCCCTCGTAGAAGCTTTGTAAACTCTACGTTTTACAACCAAACTCACATCACGGCTACACTAAAGTTGACATAGTTTACTATAAGCTAATTTGGTTTTCATTGTGTGTTGATTTATCACATCTGACACTCCTCCACTAGCACTTACACAGTTGTGCAGACACACTAATTTTTCGACTATTATAAACGATTTACCTTTATGTGTGTGAGCTGAAACACGTCCCTGTCAGTCTTCAGGAAGTATCTTATATTTGGAAGGCGCAGAATACCTGCAGATACTAATTGCTTTCTGGATAAGCGTGATTTGGGTGACTTGTATGTTATCGTACAGTAGAACATTATCATCTACATTCTCAAATTGAAAAGGTCTTTTTCTAGGTAACAATTCCACACCACCAGTACTCACTTCTTTTAGAACTGTCTCTAGAATGTTGTCAATAGTAAATTTGAAGAGGTAAGATGATATTGGGCTATCCTGTTTAAAACCACTGATGGATTTGAATAGTGGATAATGATGATTGTATACCTATACTCAACCTGATGTATTTGTGTACAGAGACTTTAAGATGTTAATAAACTTCTTAGGTACAGAGGAATACAACCAAGTCTTTTGAACCTCACATGAGGTTTTCTCGAATTCCCGACGTTAGGATCCACGTTTATTATCAAACCTATAAACCATCAAAGGGAGGTGACATGTCTAGGGTAGTTGTTAGCAACCCTTAAAGATTCATTGCTTTTCAGCAGATCGTTTCCGAAACCACAGAAGACATGGCTCGCGATTTTTGTGACGCCATACAAATGCAACCAGAGTCAATCTAATCTTCCGAAAGAAGTTTCGGCCCTTAACACAAGCACACTATAAGTTGTTGATTGCTTTATGATCACATTGTTCAGGCTTGGGTCACAGATGAATAACGCCAGGCAACAAGTTGGTGGTGGTTGTGCCAGTAATTGATGCTAGCCAAAAATATGTTGTGGTCCTTGCAAAACGGTTACTGTTATCTGATCCGGATTATTGAGTCCCAAGAATTAGTTTAGTAATATTTTGCTGATTCCTAAAATATCCTCATTTTCCAAATTAGTTCACTTATTAGTGCCATTGATTCTCAGTATGAACACCAAGACCTGAGTTGGAAAGTAGGGAAGTAATTCTGTTGGTATCAGCTAACCGATAACGAAACATGCTTCTTGGAATCCAATTATAACCACAATCCATCTATCCAAAAGACTTGTGTAGAAATGTTTATATGAGAGGCAATCCTCTGAGGTTGCACAAATACTGATGAAGACTGATTTAAATTTATTCTTGATTATAAACAACAGGACAACTAAAATTCTAGCATTACTAATAATTGATTACTGAATGTACTATACAAGTCAGATGTTTTTACTTAACTCACTTATTATCCTGATATCGTTCTAAATACAAATTGTGCTGTAACTGATAAGAAACCTTTTATTCTGCAGATATTATTGCTTCTACACCGTCTCCGAAATTCATGAACAGGACTAAATGTATGAAAGTAGTTTGCACGTTGTTTTATCATTATTTCTGTTCCTCAAAGCTTTTCTTAATATGTATAATACCTAGGAGGAATAATGGAAACACTGGATACAAAATGGATCCATATTAAATCAAATGATTGTGAACGAACTGAATCAAGTCCAGCAACTTTGGGTTTAACTAATATGGCTGGTGTATTTATTATGATTGGTATGGGTCTGGTAGCTGGAGCGATCTTAACACTGGTTGAAGTGTTATGTGCAAAACGTAAAGGTGAGCAAAAGAAAAAACTTGAACTATCCACTGTAGCAGTACAACATTGGCGAGATAATATACAGGTAGATTTTATTGTTATAAATAGCTACTTCATAACCATAGATACCGATTTCTGTTCGTATCTCAAAAGTAATAGTTAATTTAATTATAAATGCTTAAATAGCTTCACTTTAAAAAATAATTACGCTTTTCTGAATGATTTTAAACAACAAATAACAGTAATATTAAAAGAATGAAGTGAAATGGTCGTTCCATTACATAACCCCTTCTCAATTACAACACAACTTGAAATCGCAACGAATACATGGATTACAAAAAATTAATTTGTTGAACTTGGACGAATAATCGAAACTAGTGAGTAAATAGATTGATACAAGACCGAGTATAGTATTACATACTGTATTAGATATTCATAAATATTATTCAGATCCTAGTTGGGTCATATGTATGCGACCAATAAATTGATATTACTTTGTGCGAACGAAGGTTATAATAGCAAACAGAAGTTAGTGTGCTTAGTCGGTCTCTGTAGGTCTGCTTGATGCCCACTCAATCTCAGGCCGGAGTAGAAAGAATGCAAGCGGATGAGTAAACCAGACAAAATCATATTATATTTCAAGCATTCCTTTACATATTCACAAACCAGACCTGACAGTCAGCCAATTAAAAATTTAACATTAATATATAACAAGAGAGACAATGGTAATAGATTAGGGTAACGTATACACAGTCAATTAACCGTAGTTCATAAATAAGATAGGATGTACTAACAGTAAATATGATAAATAGGAGGATAAAGAACGAGGGACATAATGGTGATAGGAATAAAATGCTTACATTACGCACAACTAAAATAATTAAAACAGTCTTCTATGACATATTTCTGAAAGTTAATTATTCTCTTTAAGTCGCCCAACGTAATAATATATTATGTCTACATAGGGTGTTCCCTTTAAATGTATTTCCATAGATGAATATAGAGCAGTCGGTAGTCCCATACTTAAACACAGCTATGCTCACGTAGCACCCTACTAGAGTAAGCCTTTAAAATAATCTATGAGATTTGATAATGTCTCAAATGGAATGCAAATCAAAAATATAGGTGCAGTTCATCATCTGCTCATCAATTCTTTTCATTCACAATATACTCCCGTATTAATATTGACATCATTTCACAAATTTTGTTAGTATAATAAAGAGACTTAATTGATCTAAAAAAACTATGATGTATTTGTTTCATATACATTTGGAACATTCCGATCACACAAAAGCATATCAAGGCACTTAGGTATAAAAATGGAAGAAAAACTAATGTAGGACAACTAGTAAGAGGTTAAAGAGCTACAATGTAATGAATGAATAATAAGGACAGATAGATATTACTATGCCAGATTCAAGGTTATAATCGATTGTTTCTGAACAAAAAGAGTATCCTAGATTTTCTAATAGACAATCTATCTACGAACTTAAGAATGTACTGCTGAAGTGTTCCATACTAGGAAGAATCAAGCGTCCACTGCCTCCTGGTCTTCAGAGGTTGTCTAACTCAGAACAATATGTGATATTAAATTAAAATTTCACAACCTATACAATATTCGGTTACATGGTAACAATTAAGTGTAATGAGGTGTACTGTAGTGTAATGCTGAGATTTATGTGGATTCATAGGTCTAGAGATAATTAATAATGACTAATCTAACAGCATTATATATACTAGTGTTTTAGTACAAAATCTGTTATGAATAATTGGATATGCATACTAACAACAAGATAGAGTGGCCAAATTTTAATGTAACGATTACCATGGTACTGTAAAACTTTATTATCTTGCTGTCTGTTTTAAATTGCTCATGTGAACACTGTAGACATTCAATTTGCTTTCTATCGAACTTCAGAACAAAGCAGGCAAATTCAATTAATAAGTAATGCCTTTCTTAGCAGGAGTGTTCTGCAACATTTACACTGTTAATCATTTTTATAGGGTATTTACATTCATTTTTCCAGTTCATTGAGTGAGTGAGCACTGAACATAATCGTATAATTTTCACTAGATTTCTGATTTCCTGAATTTGATTATGCATCTATGAGCTTTGCAATTTTTATATACTTTTCTTTTTATCAGTTAATTCTTCCTTTTTCTGGTCATACTGTGTATGTCTTACCAATTTTTATTACCATTGATGTTACGAAGACGTCTACTAATTCGGTACCTACTTAACATTTTTAAATGGGGTGTGATTAGTGTACACGTATTTTAGGTTTTACATTGTATATGACTGACTAACTGACTGATTTCAAGAATCTGGAACTGATTACGACTATCTTTTATAGATATATAAAAGTAGCACACTCAGACATGCTGGATGAAAGTTAAGGATTACAATCATATCACCAAGGCAGTTTACCCTTTAATCAATCAATCAATCAATCAATCAATCAATCAATCAATCAATGCCTGTTACTCCAAGTGGAGCATAGACCGCCCACCAGCATTCTCCAGCCAACTCTGTCCTGGGCTTTCCGTTCTAGCTCTTCCCAAGTGCTGTTCATTCTCTTCATGTCTGTTTCCAATTCCCGACGCAATGTGTTCTTGGGTCTTCCTCTGTTTCTGTGGCCTTTAGGATTCCAAGTCAGTGCTTGTCTTGTGACACAGTTTGATGGTTTCCTCAGTGTGTGTCCAATCCACCTCCAGCGTCTTTTCCTAATTTCTTCGTCGACTGGAAGTTGATTAGTTCTCTGCCACAACAGGTTGTTGTTGATGGTATCTGGTCAACGAATCCGAAGAATCTTACTCAGACAGTTGTTTATAAATGCTTGTATCTTCTGAAGGATACTTTTCGTAGTTCTCCAAGTTTCAGCTCCATACAACAGGACTGTTTTCACATTTGTGTTGAAAATTTTGACTTTAATATTGACTGACAGTTGGTTTGAGTTCCAGATGTTTTTCAGTTGTAGAAATGCTGCCCTTGCCTTACCAATCCGCGTCTTCACATCCGAATCAGACCCTCCTTGTTTGTCGATGATGCTGCCCAAATATGTAAAGGTTTCAATGTCTTCCAGAATTTCTCCGTGAAGTGTAAATGGGTTAGTGTTTGTTGTTTTGCATCGAAGGATCTTGCTTTTCCCTTTGTGTATGTTGAGGCCTACTGCTGCCGAAGCTGCTGCTATATTGTTGGTCTTCTTCTGCATTTGATGATGTGTGTGAGAAAGAAGAGCTAGGTCATCTGTGAAGTCCAAGTCATCTAGTTTCGTCGATGTTGTTGATTGCATTCCGAGAGTGCCTTCAGATGTTGCAGTCTTCATGATCCAGTCGATGACCAGTAGGAAGATGAATGGCGAGAGTAAGCAGCCTTGTCTGACACTGGTCTTCACTTCGAATGAATCTGTGAGCTGACCTCCATGCACGATTTTACAATGTAGTCCGTCGTAGGAATTCCGTATGATGTTGACTATCTTCTCGTGTACGCCATAATGTCATAGAAGGCTCCATAATATTCTCCTATCCATGCTGTCGAATGCCTTTTCATAGTCGATGAAATTGATGTAAAGTGGTGAATTCCATTCAATTGATTGTTCAACAATGAACCGTAGATTAGCGATTTGATCGGTACATGATCGATCTTTACGGAATCCGGCCAGTTGATCTCGGAGTTGGCCGTCAACTGGGTCCTTTAATCTGTTCAATAACACTGTGTTGAAGACCTTTCCTGATACTGAAAGTAGAGTAATGCCTCTGTAGTTCTCACAATTGCTGAGATCGTCTTTCTTTGGTATCTTGATGAGGTACCCTTCTTTCCAGTCTGCTGGAACTTGTTCTTCCTCCCAAATCTTACTGAAGAGAATGTGGAGTATCCTTGAAGTCTTCTATATCTGTCTTCAGTGCCTCCGCCGATATGTTGTCTGGTCCTGCTGACTTGCCACTCTTGATCTGTCTGATGGCCATTTTGATTTCTTCGACTGTTGGTGGGTCTGTGCTTATAGGGAGATCCGTGGCTGCTGCTTTGATGACTGGTGGGTACAGTGGGGCTGGTCTATTCAAGAGTTCTTGGAAGTGCTCTACCCACCTGTTCCGTTGTTCATGCACTTCAGTGATTGGTTTGCCAGCCTTGTTCTTGATTGGCTGTTCTGGCTTATTGAATTTCCCAGCTAACTTCTTCGTTGTATCGTATAGGAGCCTCATATTTCCCTCTCTTGCAGCTTTTTCCGCTGTCATTGCTATGTCCTCAACAAATTTTCGTTTATCCAACCTGATGCTCCTCTTCACTTGCTTATTGACTTCGGTGTATTCGGCCTGTGCCTTGGCTTTCTCTGCTCTTGTCCGACTGTTATTGATCGCTGTCTTTCTGTTCCTCCTTTCTTGGATCTTGTTCAGAGTACTAACAGAAATCCATTCCTTTTGGTGTTGTTTCTTGAGACCCAAAACCTCCTGACATGTTGAGGTTATTGTTCCTTTAATCTCTTTCCAGTTGTCTTCCATATTAGTTCCACCTTTTTCTAGTAGATCATGAAATGCCTGGGACTTGTTGCTGAGAATTAATTTGAATTCGTTGCGTTTGTTAGTATTCCGGAGAAGGTCTGTATTAAACTTGTGTAATACTGCTGCTCCAGTTGTCCAGTGCTTCCTCAGCTTCAGTTTCATTTTAGTTGCCACTAAATGGTGATCTGAAGCTATGTCGGCTCCTCTCCTTGCTCTTACGTCTTCCATGGTCCTTCTAAACCTCTTATTGATGCAGATGTGGTCGATTTGGTTCTCCGTGATGTGGTCCGGTGAAACCCATGTAGTTTTGTGTATACGTTTGTGGGAGAAAATGGTGCCACCTATAATCATTTTGTTGAAGGCACATAAGTTCACAAACCTCTCACCGTTATCATTCCTTTCTCCCAGTCCATGTTGCCCCATGATGTCTTCATACCCGGTGTTATCCACTCCGACCTTGGCGTTGAAGTCCCCCATTAGAATGGTCAGGTCCTTGGCTGAACATTTCTCGATGATTGACTGCAGCCTCGCATAGAACTGGTCTTTGTTGTCTTCGTGGCTGTCATTGGTGGGTGCGTAGCACTGGATGACATTCATTGTAATCCCTTTCTTCTTCGTCTTGAAGGATGCTGTGATGATCCTAGGTCCATGAGGCTCCCATCCTATAAGAGCCTTCCATGCATCTTGGGATAACACCAATGCTACTCCTTGTGTGTGTGGGGCGTTTTCTTCTTCGTGGCCGGAGTATAAAAGCACATTTCCTGAGGATAACCGTTGCTGTCCAGCTTGCACCCAATGCGTTTCGCTTATTCCAAGTATCTTCAGGTTGTATCTTTTCATTTCTTCAGCTATTTGCATGGTCCTCCCTGTTTCCCACAGCGTGCGGACATTCCATATACCTATATTAATTGTTGCTCTGGTTGTCAGAAGAGACATCGGCCTCGTGGCTTCCGAAGAAACTCGGCTTTTACCATGAGGCGTCATAACACACCTTCCAACTCCCAGGGCAGAGTAAAAATGGTTATAAAGGTTTTTACTGGTTAGCGTTTTTTTAGCACGTTTGTTGTTTTACGGGATGGGGTTGCTAGCCCCATGCCCAACCCTTCTCTTCTATCCGGGCTTGGGACCGGCAGCAACCCTAGGGGCTACAGGCGGAGTTTTACCCTCTAATATGCAACACTTATTCATGACACCGAAGGGAGGTGGTTCGCAAATATTTCAGATAATCTCACTTATCTTGATCATTCTGCTTATGTTTTATTATCGTTAATAAATCATCTTTTCTTTTGTTGAATACCCCAAGAAGCGACATAGTGAACGATACTTTCCAAATATTATGGATAAGCAAATGCAGTTATATCATAATGATAAAGATAAACATACACCTCAAGATGTTATTCAAAGTCACTTATTGACTAATATTAACATGGAAACATCGAATAACATCAAATGTAACTTACTAATGAATGCAAAGGAAATCCATTCAACTACCGAATATGATATATTATCAACTAAAAGTAAAATGAGTCGTAAACGTAAAGCAAGTGATGATTATAGCAATGAAGATGATTATGTGAATGATACACAGTTGTTTCCATATCACATTACAAAAAACAATAACAGTTTAAATAAAGATTATTGTATTACTGCTTATCGTTGCGACCAACATGACAGTGATGATGATGATGATGACGATAGTCATAACGATGAATTAGTAGAAAAGGGACAGGAACAACAAGACAATGAGGAAGAAGAACTGATGAACCGTGAATATGAACTCACAGAAGAAGATTTAAATGAACTAATACATCATAACAATACTTTTAGTATTACTAATATAAACAATAAAAATAATCATTATCATCGTCATCATAAGTGGAATATTGTTTCAGCTGTGTAATATTTTACTAAACAGATAGGTACAAATAAAATTTATGTGTAAGTGTGATTATTGTGAATATTACAATCATCATCAACATGTAACTGATAGATTATGCTTTAATTAGAACTTTAATTGTTTCAATTTAGTTGAATCAATTCAGTGGCTTCACTCAACATACAGAACTCTTTAATGTTGTTGTCTTTCGATTGATGTTACTGTCAGAATACTTTCATTTACTCAAGTGTTATATCTTTATTACTTTATAACTGCTGCTTACCTATCATGTTCTAATTGAGTTAATATACTTCTTAATATCATTTTTAATTTAATAAAAAATGAATTACTTATTCACCATTACATTTACTTACTTTCTATCTGTCTATGTATGTAAGACTATTTGATGTTGTAATGTATATGCTGAATGAAAAAAATAAACCCACTAGTGATCCATTGTTCACCTAATTCATTTCTATTTCATTACTTTCAATAAATGATAAAGATGAATAAGACATCCTTGTCTAATAGTGTTCATTTTGTTGACGTAAAAAAATATAATAATTGAATTCATTCTTTCTTCTTGTTTTGGCTTTAATTTCATTTAATGTTACTTACAGTTAGCTTCCTGTTGTCATTTTGTTACCGTCTTTTGCAATAGTCTTAATGATATGACTACTTTTATCATGGATACGATATGATATTATATCAAATTGTTGATAATACTATCATTTTCTGTCATTTTTAAAGAGAGTGAATGAGAGTGAAAGACAAAAGTTTGCTTTAAATGTTGTTACTTTAAACATTTGAATGTATGTAGATGTATTTGTAGATTCTAATTTAGTCAGTAGATAAATATTGGTGTTAGTATTACAAGTTATTGTTCACTACCTCCATAGATATGTGTTCTTGATAGTTACATGAATGACATATATATAACGTAGAACTAAATGGTTATTGATACATTGATCAACTGTTTGAATGATGAAAAAAAATATATTTATGAAATTGATCTAATAACGTCTAAGCTTCTTGATTATAATCACCACAAATGTAAAACATTGAATTCAATATGACATCCGGTAATAATACTCATAATTTACTATCTAGTAACTGGTTGTGATACGTAATTCCTGTAGTCTTAAAGAACTTATGTCAGGCATGAGGTACATATTACTAATATCAGCAGATAATTGTAATATAAGCCAAATAGATGTTGATTCAGTGATCACATTGAAGACTGACTACTCTGGGTTAAATCTTTAACAGTGTTATAAAAGAACAGTGATGAAGAGTCACTTACTAGGATGATATAAGTGTCTCCAGCATTTTAGTTTACAAATGTTCTCTTTATTGAAATTAGTCACCGATATGAAACTTCATAATGCATTTTACTTTATCAGTTTTATTAATAAATTAATATACTGTACAATCTAATCAATATAATAAATTTGATAGAAATGATGACAACACAAGTAATCATCAGTTAGTGCCTATTTTAAAACAGTTTTTCAAGCAGGAATGCATCATAAACAATTATGACACTGCCGGAATGAAAATGACTGTAGTTCTCACAGAGAAAGAAAGAATTTCATAATTAGCTGTTTATCTTCTTCAGAGATTGATCTTTGTTGGGTGCCAAATAGTTTCAGGAACAACTATTTTATCCTAATACTGGACACCTTACAAGTGCATGCTATCGATTCCACCAGGAAATTGAACCCTTGACCTTAAATTATCGCGGCAACTGTAATATAAAGCTACCCTAATAAGATTGATGGTAAGCACTGATAAGAAGTTGCAAACCTGAATGGAATAACTATCTAAGTGAGATTAATCTCTGATGAATATAGACAACAATTTAAATACAAATCATTGTAAAACAATCTCATTATCATAATCTTTAATAAAAGAAATAAAAGAGAAAGAATTAGTTCCATCGATTATTCACAATCTTGTTGACAATCATCTTAAGTAGTTCAGGATGAATTATTCGCAAAATTTACATTGAATGTATACTGTTGATTAGATGGACAGATGTTTTCATGAAAACATTACAGTTGATTTATCATGTATAAGCTTATTGGTAGATGACTAATAGTTACATTGTTATGATTATATCCCCTTTATTTACATAAATTATTTTAGATAAATGATAATAATCTATTATTTAAGTTGGATTGTGACTGGCAAATGGAATTCAGGACGCGCATTTCGTCCTATCTAGAGCTCATCAGCTGGATGCACCTGCATCCTAATGTTGATGTTCACAGTGGGATTCGAACTCAGTCCGTTTTGTGTCGAACGCCACCGCGTTCACCGTTTGACTATTGAGTCCAGACAGTCCCACTTGTGCAACGGGTACATTGGTATTAGGATGAACTTTTATATTTCCATTAATTTGTCACAGGCTGAAGCTGGTCAGTAGTCTAATGGTGAACACTGTGGAGTTCAACACGAAATGGACTGAGTTCGAATCCCACTGTGAACGTTAACATTGAGATGTAAGTACATCCAGTCAATGAGTCCCAAATAGGACGAAACACGCGTCCTAGGATTCTACTTGCTAGTCAAAATTCAACTTAAATAATACTTGTGAATAACCGCTATATCAGGGCAATCCTCTTAAGATGCACATATAGCAAAAGAGACTGATCAGCTTCAGTATGCAACAAATCGAACGGAATATACTAGTTCATTCTAAATGATAACATTCTAGTTGTTTTAAACTTCACAAAACTATCACAATTTAAATATCATATTATTACTAATAATAGGAAGTAAGCTTAAATCAATGTATAATACCTGATGAAAAATCAGTGGTGATATAGAAGAACTAGACAAAGTATACAACTACCGTCTCCAACACACTATGGCATCATATTATAATGGAATTTATATAAAAATTCAAACTCTATGAATCTCTCCCTTTATCATCAAACATTCATATTTTGAATAATAACTAACTAACTGTAAGTTAGAACTCTCGACGTCTTATTAGGTTATCACGATCAATTCAATCATATCGAAGGTAAAACAGTTATCATGTATGTAAATCAACTAATTTTCAGTATCTTACTACTATCAGCTGAATGAAATTAAAAATACAAAGTATTTATTAAGAGATACTGTGATCTGAAAGTCATTGATTTAACAATTTACGGAATAGAACTGCAAATGCCTAGAATGATTTTGTAATGTAGTGATAAACAACATAAAATAATTTCACTGAAAAATAAAATAGTAACACAGGTTTGCTACCTTATAAGTTGAGAAGTGTTTATTCTGATGCTAGGAACTTGTAAGTAACATACAGGAAACCTTAGATCTTAGTTTCATGTTAACTGATAGTTGTCAGCAGGACATGTCTGTAATATTTAGGTAACTGATGTTTTGTGTATGATTAATAGGTGTCTCAAGTACTTCCATAGGCTTCACGTACTATTATAGTCAGCAGATAATAAACTTCATGATGTTATCAATTATCATTACTTAGATTTCGGGTCAATTATTTAAAGAATAACAAACAATATTTAACATTTAAAATAAAGTTTTCTCTACAAAATGATGCTTGCTGAAAAACTAATAAAAACTATTAAGGATTGCACATATATTCACTTAAGTCAATCAATCAGTCAATACCTGTTACCTTACGTGGAGCATAGGTCGCCGACCAAAATTTTCCAACTGACATTGTCCTGGGCTTTCCTTTTCAGTCCTTTTTAAGTACTGTTCATTCGCTTTATGTTTGCCACCAATTTCAGGCGTCAGGTTTCCTTTGATCTTCCTCTTTTTCTTTGATCTTGAAGATTCCAAGTTAGTGAGTGTCCAGTGATGCAGTTTGGTGATTTCCTCAGTGTATGTTCTATTCACTTTCAGCGTCGTTTCCAAATTTCTTCCTCAGTTGGATTGTAGATTATTATCTGCCACAGCAAGGGGTTTCTAATGGTATCTGGCCAACGGATCGATAGTATCTTGAACAAACTGCCTTTACTAAATACTTGTATTTTTTGAATGGTGGCTTTCGTAATTATTCAAGTTTCGGCTCTACATAATAGAACTATTTTGACGTTTGTTTTTGAAATTGTGACTCTGATGTTGGCTGGCAGCTGTTTTGAATGCCAGATGTTCTTCAATTGCAGAAATGCTGCTCTGCCTTGCTAATCCGTGTCTTCATGTTTGCATCCGATCCTCCTTGTTTATTGATGATACTGCCCAGGTAGGTAAAAGTTTTCAAATCGTCCAGAATTTCTCCAGTTAAGTGCAATTGGACTGGTATAAAACTTTTCATTAAAACGCTTTTACGAGTCCACAGAGCTAGATGATTTCTTTATGATTATTACAAAGAGAGAACAACAAATGCAGCGGATTAAGATGGAGTCATTTATTTCACGTTCTCTTTTCACTTACTTTACAACCTAGAGATATTAATAATAAACATTATTTAAAATCCTTATGCATACTTTAAATCATGGTAATCACGGAGAATCAGAAAAAAGTAATGAACAATTATCAAGGAATTATAAAAATTGTGAAATGATCTTAGGTGGGCTGGTGTGAATGTAAAATACGGGATGACCGACACAGATCAATACTGACCTTACATCGAAGCTAATCAGCAGGATTCGTACTATAACTACAATCTGAATACATAGGTACTGATTGGTTGGCATGGTGACAGAGTGACCAAAGTTTTCCTAGTGGTAGATAGCTAAAGAACAACACTAGAAAATAGGAGACAATATCAAATCACTTATTGAGTAAGAACAATGGACTTTATATATCACATACTAAACTAATTAGTAAATATAAGTTACAATAGATAGTGAACTGAGGAAGTTGTGTGCAAAATTATAAATAGTAGATCTATAGTGAAATTACAGTAAACCAAGAACGTAATTATGTATGACAGAAGTTTACAAATCTATGGAAATCTGACAATCTCACATTCATTAAGAGTTAGCGATATATCAGGTGAATCAAGAAGAATGACTAACTTGTAAAACTGTTTTCCGGAAGATTATTTCATATATTTTGGTTGTAGTAACACTATTATTTGTATATTCCCCTCGTTGGAACCTCCTGTCTAACATATTAACTACCGTTTTTATTTTACATTCACAAACTATAATTTTTCGAATGTTAATACGTTACGGCAGTTCTCTATCATTATTGCCTTGTTCTGAAGTGATGTTATTCTCTTAATCCGTTGAATGCTGTACCAGGTTTTTATATGTATGTAAAGGGATGCCTAGAATATAAACTAATTCTATCTGGCTGACTCATTCATTGTGTCACACTATCCGGTATGGGGATTATTAATATCAGGGTAGATTTACCGGTATAGAACAATCAATCTTTGTTTCCTGTTCGCTGCATTGGTTCCTAGCAAGGTTATTATTAAATCCATATGTCGTGACTTGTAAGTTTAGAGACAAATCAGCTAGACGATTGTAATTAAACAATACATGTTTCTATCTTACCAGAAATAGGCTTCAGACATCGTGCAGTCTCATTCTTTGTCTCGTTACAACAAAACGAGTTTAGAATGATTGAATATTTGTGTATTAAGTAATAGGAACATTCCAGAAGAATACTGAATTACACATAGCAACAATTTCATTTAGATAATGTAATGTGAGATCAAAAATTACTTAAATCAATTGTAAACTGCATGGATTAACCCAGTAGAAAAGATTAGTAATATCCAAAAAGTAATATAAGAACAAATAGTAAATTATTAACTGAAAACATAAAATGTGGTGTTATGCAATCAAATCTTTGAGACTAAAATTACCAGGACAATTTTCAATTGGCATGTGTATCATTGTAAATAACGTTAGTTCGGTTTCAGTCTTTTAATGTTAACAACATTAGCGACTTTAGTAAATTGGGTTTCATTTGAGAATTTACTTATCATTAAATATTCTGAAATATCCACTACCATGTAGGTGAGAAAATATGTCGCTATCAAAATTAAGTTAGGCCTTCAGCCTTAGTTGTTACTGTACATATCGTGTTAATTATAGTCAACAGAAGTTGTTATCTGAGAATCGTTTATCCATGTGACTAAATATTCTTCTAGAACTTTCCTAATATTCGAGTATTCATACTGAACTATGTTGATTATATTAGTAATCCTTTCAGGTAACGATTGCTTCTCTTCTAATTCTATATTAACATGATATAAAGGACTATGGATATATGGCATGCTGTTAAGCCACTCAAACGGATTGAGTCCGTAGTGTCTACATTCTAGTTCAAGTAAATTCTCATTGTGTTTAAGTAATATGACAACATGTTATATAAGCATAGTCAATATAGAGTAGATACACTGATCTTTTAAATAATCATTACTAGGTTGTGACGACTCTAAGGGAAAGACACGAAGTAATCTACATCATCTTATTCTTCTACGTTCATCTACTTTTTACTCTCTATTCAAAATTGAATGAATTGCTATAATTAATATACGTCAGTGGTAAAGTGTAACTAAATTAGTTCATGGCACTATTTAATCACAGTAAGAACATCTCAGCGAAAAAATTTTTCCTAGAGACGAAATCGTTTACTAGACCTGTACATTCATCTTCATGGTAAATTTAACAAATAATTAGAACGAATTTATATCTTGCAGTCAATTTACTATGGACTGGAAGTTGTCAGTGTTTGTTGCTATATTTGCATCCTGAGAGGATTGCCTCGATATAGCAATAAATCATAAGATTGTATAAGTTAAACTGTAACTAACAAGTGGAATCCAAGACGCAAGTTTCGTCCTATTTGTGACTCTTTAGCTGGATATAACTGCATCCCAGTGATGAAGTTCACACCAGCTTTGGTCCATAATAAATCATCAAGATGATACAAATTTGTCCTAATTAAATATACACCAGTTGCACAAGTATGACTGTCTCGATTCAGTAGTCTAGTGGTGAACGCAGTAGCGTTTGGTATTAAACGGATTGAGTCAGCACTTTTGAGTGAAAATCAACATTAGGATGCAGGCACATCCAGCTGACAAATCTCAAATAGGACAAAATGCGCATCCTGGATTCCACTTGTCAGTCATAATCCAACTCAAACAATTCGTGTGTACTATCATTATATTAAGGAAATCGGTTCAGGATGCACATGTTGCAACAAAGACTGGCCAGTTTCAGTTCATAGAAAATCAACGGAAAGATTCAAACTCATTCAAATTTATTTTTTGAAATTTTATCTACTATTTTTCATTTTAAGTAGTTTATCATTTACTCATTAATTATTTTATGGACAAATTGCTTACAAAACGAATACTGCATCAGTTATTTTTTATTAAAACATCATCAGTGAGGAAACATGAATTCACAATGCTTGTTCATAAATAATAGACAACTACAGCTTCAGTCTAGACAGTTACTTTGTATTATTCATTCTGAATGCCAACTAACAATAAAGAAATAATTTAACATGACCATGTCACCTTATCGATAAAGAAGACTAATGACGTTCAGAAGGCATTGCGTATATGCCTACTTACCTGACAGATAAGACTTTAGAAAACTGTGAGAATCTAATCATATGAGATCCCGATGTATATAGAGTAGAGATTTTGTTTAGAGAGGTAGATATTACACGTTTGGAGGATTCCAAGGTTTGCATGTTATCATAACGCAGTAGCCTCTAGTTATTGAATTAACACACTATAAAGTGGCGAAAAACTGATGAACGAAGAGAACTATGTATTTGGTCCTAACTAGAACCGGAAATTGATTTGAAACTTCTATACTAACTTTCTGTAAGAGGAGTTTTATTCCATGCTGCAACATATAATAATCTGGTGATGATGCGTGGCCAATGACCTTCAGTTAGTCATGTCCACCAGAACAAAAATAGTAACTTTCAGTGACGAATGCCTGCACAATCATTCATTTTTGGGAATTATTTACCATTACACGCTTACTATAAAGGAGTTGTGAAGACTGTTGAATTTTGTGTTTCTAAGTAGAAAGTGATATTATCCAAAGAAACAATGAAACTCCTGGACTGTATACTAATACAGCTTCATTAGTCATTTAGGCATCTTACTAATCATGTCGCATCTTCTAGTCACACTTAAAAAACATCCTTTATCCTGTTTATCATTGCTCACGAAAGTCTATGTGGAAATAAACGAGGGTATTACTAAGAGAAATTTATTTTCCATCGTTGATATTCAGGGATTTGATTAAAGACACTACTAGGTACTATGAAGCATGAATAGACTGATGTAAGTTTTCGAAGAGACTGATCACTTACCATCCTGAATACCAACAATGGAAAATCGCACTTCATTGTTAATACCATTATACACTTTAAACAAGTTAGTGGCTATCTAAACTTAGTAGACTAGCAGTTGATGCGTTGGATTCTGAAAAGAAAGGTATTGATTTCTACTCCTATTGATAATATGAAAACCGAAATACAGGCATACCCAGCTGAAGAGGTCTATGTTAGATGAAACCCATGTACATAATAAATATACTAATAGTTATGAAATATATCAACTAAACAACAGTTTAGTGCTTACTAATGACTAGTTTTAAAATTAACTATCGAAATTCATTCAGACATGGAATGAGAAATATATTACTGAAGACACTGATTGGTTGTTGTATTATGCCACAAATTCACTAAAGTCAACGAAATGAATCCCAACTTAATGAATTACAAGTATCATCCTTAAAAGGTTCTGGTTTTTCCTTTTATGTTACTGATTATGTATGTACATATTTAGAGTGATTAAAGAAAGATTAGGATGGTAGTTTATTTTCTCAGGTTCTGAGTGATTCAAGCTGTCTTTATCATTACGAACCAAATATCATAGTTTACTGTTCAAAAATATGGTATTTAATATCATGCTAAGTGGGACAGTTATCACTAAAGGCAATGGACGATCGTCGCGTTAGATATCACGAATTGGTGGAAGTAAAAATTCTATCACTGGATGCCGGTATAGTGGTGCAGAAGGTTTTTTGTGCTGGGAGGTAGCAAGGCAGAATCTAGTATGTGCTGTTCTGAGGAGTCCCATATTAGAACGAAACAGCTATCCAGTGATACCTGGTTTTTAACAGTACCCTGCCAAACCAATCTGTGACGTATCTAATTAACTAAAATCATCGATATTTACATGCCATCTCAATGTAAGTACTAATTCATTAACAACGTAAAGTCTGATACAGTTGTACATTCTTTCAGGTTGCCATGTTACATTAGCATGACGCGATTAAATTAACAACATAAGTAACAAGTTAATTGCAATAATAAAGAGATGGGCTAAATGTTGAAAATGTAAAGGTGTATTTAAAGAAATACCACTAATGGGTATTTTTAAATCAGGACAAAATATAGTAAATCACTATTTATTAAGTCTATTCGTTGTGCTAATGAAACTCTTACTGTTAAGCCAAATCTAATTAAACATTCAGTAAGTATGCTATTTATGCTGCTCATATTGTAATCTAGTCAGATTCATTAACCACTGACGTATATGCTTTTACTCCCAAACTATTGTAATCTTATTATGATCCTGTTATCACGAACCTTGTACACAAATTCCCTAACTTAGTATTTACTGGATTGTGCGTTTCCTGCTATATTCAGCCTAAAATACGATATATGTAAACCATTGTTCTTGCTCTATAAGTGGTTTGGCCTTAACTCTTATTATTCGGTGTTTGTTTGGTCACTTAGATATTGTGGTAATCCGTCATCCTTTTCAAGTTTATCAGATCATAGTAATGTCACAGTTCTTATTGGCTTAGTACCCACTTCCTCAGCAACTGCAGGGTCATTTTAAACATCTAAAGGAAGATCGGAAGTAAATTGCACCTATACTACTCTTACTCATATTGAGCTATATTACTTAAGATTTTCAACCATTAGTTACTAAAGTTACTCAGATCAAAAGTCAGTGGTTTTACTAATTGATTTGATAAATTTTTCTTTAGTCACTTCTCATTTACTTTCAACCACACACACCATGTTACGCAGTGGATGCTATATGTTCTACATATTGCATCCATATTATTTAATAAATATATTCAATACCATTAAGCTAATTGATGTCATATATTACCTTATGGTTAACATCAGAATTGCTTATATGGTCATTACATGTAATATAGAGTAGTGCTTCGTAAACATTTAATATCAAAAGCCTACAGATAGTAAAAGGTCAGCATGACATGAAGATGAACAATTTAAGGTTCAACTTAGAAATCAATTAGTTACTCGGTTTAATTACTTGGGGACAAAAAGTCAAAGGGTATATTTGGATGCATATATACTGACTAATAAAAGTGATTGAATAATAGCAAATTAAAATGACGACAGGAGTAAAATGTAACGTTTGAATATAGTTTGACAACCAAAGTAAAGAAAGTGATCTTTCAAATGTTTTATGAATGTAAAGATTGGGTCTGTATAAATGAATAGTTATGACCTTAGTTGTGTGTAGGAGGTGACATCTTAAGTTGAAGGAAAAATTCAATAGGATTCGATATATTAATCAGAACCCTGAATTAATATCAACTTGATAGCTTGTATCGACTATATGTGCAAGGATGTGGATTCATATTGTTCTAATTTTTCCTTAGCTAAACCACGAAGGATAATTTTTCGAAATATGAATAGGAATTTTCTTAGTCGTACACCCAATGTAAATGGTCCCACATTAGCAATTATACTGGTGTAGGCACATTGAAGCAGATGACCTTGAAATTTACCCTTATTTCGTGACATCACCATGGGTTGAGTGTTGTACAAAAGCAATAGTCTGGTGGTATTAAATGATCTTCTATGTACAGTATTTAACCATTGTAACACAATTTCTTTAGTTCTATCACTTCTAGGTTACAATTCCAAGAATACAGGTTTCTTCAGAGTAGTTATTAGCTTCTTTTAAAATTTACTTGGTGACATATAATAAGGCAGAAACGCATGAATTTACACACTTAATGTTATGACTGCAAAAAAAAGAGCTGTTATGATGAGGCATATGACCAGATTAATGAATATGACCTTATGCACCCGAGGTTACAATCGTAACGCTAATGACTGTGTCTAGTTGGTCTGTGTACATCTGCCCGATACCTACTCAATCCCAGGCCAGAATTGGTAGAATACAAGCCGATAAATAAACTAGAAAAAATACATTATGTCTTAGGCCTTCCTTTACATATACACAAACTGGACTAATCAGTCAGCCAGTTAGGTAATTTACATTAATACCAGACGAGAGAGACAGTGGTAGTGAGTTGAGAAAATCTTCACACAACCAATCAACTGTAGTCCACAAATAGAAGAAAAATTATACTAACAGTAGACTTGCAAACGGGTGGATAGGGAATGATGGACACTTGAATGATAGGAATAAAATGCCTACATTACACACGACCAAACTGATTGAAGTAATTTTCTAAGACATAATTCTAAAAGTTAACCATTCTTCTCTAGTCACCCAACATAACACTTCCCCTCTTTGAAAAAACGATAATGACAAGGTCCTTTACATTCACTTGAATTTGAGTGTAGTCATGTACAACTACAAAAATACTCAGGAAGAAAAAATATGTAATTAGTCAAAAATTATGTAAACAAGTACAATCATTCACTGATCGTCTTCACCCCACCCCGCTTACGAAAAGTTGTAGGATTCTTATGTGGTAACTGGAAAGACACTTGATCACACTGAACATCTTCTGTCTTCAAGCTGGTACTGTCAAATCTTTTACTTTTGTTTCCATGAATGCGGAAGTCACTAACATAACCGCCTCTTGACCGTCCTTCTGCAGTTGAGACACTTAATATTATCACAACCTAAATTCATAAATAACTAAACTTTTTTATCAATAATTACAAATTCTTCTTAAAATATTAACTAACTGTAGCCTTTTATTATGCTTTGCCTATTCTTCACTATGGTTACATTAATATGCACATTAAGAAAACTACTTTCAAGGTAACCTGATTTATCAGTATTTTAAACATTCAATTATAAATCTAGTTGAATAATTTACTTATGAGAAAACGTACACAGAGCACATAACTAAATCATTATAAATTAAAAATCAATATTTTATGCATTGATAAATCAATCGATTATTAATTATTAAACATTAAAATTATCTATATGATTGAAGTAACTGATGTAATTTAGGTTTAGGTGTTTAAATTCGTCATAAATTGATGTTGATAGGGCGCTAAACTTAATAGCAATCTCCACTAAAACACCTTAATTCAGTGACACTAATCAGCTCATCAGTGACAAACTTCATGATGTTACTAAACTTCTAATGAGAAGTGGTTGGGTTGAAACTTATCTGGAGTGAGACAGTTATCACTGATGACGATGAATGAATGTTGTGCTATATCACAAATTGATGGAAGTAGGAATTTTACAATTAAACACTTGCTCAGTGGTGCAGAGGATTATAAGCATTTGCCACCCTGAAGGCCCTGGGCTTTATTTCCATGGAGGGATCAAAGGTGCACTGTTGAAAAGTCCCACACTAGAACTAAATAACTGCCCAGTGTTCCCTGGCTTTCAGTGGTACTCAACAAACATCAATCTGTGACAAATCCGACCAACTGGACTTAATACCAATTTTCATAAAAACACCGCAATTAAGTGACGTAATTTGATTTGATTTCAAGCTTCACATTCCAAAATATTTGTGAATACAAATCCAATTGTAACATAGAAAACACTGGGCATATTTTGTATTAGTATTATACATCATAGAAGTGTGTGTCTACGATCCCAACAGGGACTGAACTAACGAATATCATATTTTCATAGATATTTAATGATGGAACAAGTAACCAACTAGTTAACCATATGATGATCGATTGCATAACAAATGATTAACAAAATGATGATCTCTTACTTTTGCTTGTCATTACAATACTGCAGTTCTACACTACAATGTATTCGTTTAGTTGTAAATGTACACGTTTGTGTCAAATGATCTTTTCATTACCAAACCTTAAGATAGTTTTTCGTTCTAATAAACTAGAAGCATCGATTAAACCTTAAAAAATATTATAATATGCTTCAGTGAAGAGATCACTTTACAACAATTTCATTTTCAAAGCTGTACAATCACCTACATATAAACATGATTTCAATAAAATAACTATAATTGATTAAACATGATAATGAATGGAGATGTACATTAAATTCTTGATAATCAATAAAGTTCAAATCGGCGTTGAAGAATGAATGTCATAGAATGTCATAGAAAATATGCTGTTTCGTTGAGTCAGTTGACAAGATAATAGTCGTAACTAGGTTCAAAAAGACAATGAAACAAGATTCAATCATTTCGGATAAATAACGTTGGGAATGAGGATAGAATAACAAAAAATGTGTAAAATTGAATAGTTAGTGTAAAGAACATGTGAATAACAATTATATAATTACATAATATTGAAGTTTACTTACTACGTCCATGGTAAACGGAGTGGATAAACAATTTTCTTTTGTACACAGCTCCGATTCCATTATGTATATGTCGACAGCCTCAGCAATCCATAAGGGTTATAAACATAATGCTTATGAAAGGTTTCTATTCATTTTGGTACTACTTTGAAAAACTCATTCTTGTTAATCTGGTAGTTGGTAATGACTAGATGTTCTATTACTGAGCCGCTTTAGAAACTACTATTGACTTTCCTCAACCAGGTGCAAAGTACTCTTGGACTTTTATGGATAGAATACGAATTAAACGACCGATATACTTTACTCCACATGAACAAATAATTGATAGTTACACAGTAAAGAAGTCAAATGTAAATAGTAGTCCACTAAAAAACACAATTCTCAGATTAGCTGCAAACAAAGTTTTCCTGATGGCGTTGGAGACTCTTTTCTTTAGAATGTCAGTGTATCATTTTTGAGGTGGACATTTCAGTAGAGTCCCTTCTTTAATACGATGTGTTATGTTGGTAAACTGTTATGACTGGAGTGTACGATTAATTAATTGATATAACCTTGTGCGCATAAAATTATAGTGACAAACATATTAGTTGACTATTCCTTTGTGGGTTTTCTGTAAACAGATCTTCGAAACATTCCATCAGGATTTCTTTTTACTTTAACGTCGAAAAAGTTTAATTACAATTCATTTTTTCTTTCTCAAAAGTGAACTTGACGGATTTGTGGGAGTTGCTAAAGGTATGTCAGGTATTATTCAGATCGGGATTTTCGTCGTATATTAAAAAAATTTCCTCAAGATACCGCTCGTACAATTCTGCCTTTTTGGACAAATAATTACCATGTTTGGCCAGTTGTAATTATTCTATTGAAATCATACATATACATACGATTGTGCAAACTTGAAAATAAAATCGCCGAACAGAGGTCTCTGTTGGACAATGTTGTCTCCTTTTCTTAAACTTAGAGTTAGGTAGCTTATGCTACAAATTGTACTTCTTCTTTATATAGACAGTACATATTTATTAGTGAAAACCTATTTTACGTATCATAGTGTTAACGTGGTCTTTAGACAATTTAAATGTTTGTATTTAAAATAATTTCATCATATTCTGTTGGCCAGCAAGTTACAATGAAAACCAGGGAACACTGGACAGTCGTTTCGCCCGATTATGGGATACCTCAGTAGTGCGTACCATAGATGGAAGTAAGAATTTTACTAGTGGATGTCTTCCCAGTGATTCAGAGGGTTAGGAGATTGATAACCTGAAGCCTTTGAGGTTGAGCAGAATCTAGAATACGATGTGCTGAGGAGTCCCATACTAGGACGTAACAGCTGTCCAGCGCTCACTCGGTTTTCAATGCTGTTCTATCAAAATCGATCTTTGGCGAATTCAGTCAATTAAACTTAATACCAATCTCCATAAACCATCTCAATTCAAGTTACAATGAGTTAATAAAATCGAGTTATGGTTTCTTATATACACACATAATTATTTAAAAAATCTACACATACATACATACAAAATATGAGTCTCAAGTTAACAGGTAATCAATCTTTTCAACGTTACAGAATTATGTACTTCATCTGTCATGTAAAAGTTATATAACGAATTCTGAAATTGGTCAATCAGAAACGATACCACATCATGATAAAAAGTATGGTGGCTTGATCTGATTGGTCGATAATGATCCAATCAAATTAAAGTGAATGATTATGATTTTTAATGTTATTTATTAATATTTTAATTATAATTATTATTACTAAAAAAATTAGAAGTGAAAGATAAAAAAGCATTGATCCGATCAATATTTCATCAATGTATACAATAATTTTAATTAAATGAATTTGATGAATAATGCTTCTTTAATCAGTGGATTGATCATAACCATTAATCTTGTTATATATCATATTATTATATTGAAATCAAAATGTTATTATTTGAAGGAGAACCAGCATTATTCTTTTTATTTATTATTTCTACATTAAGTTTATTAGTTGGTGGATGTTTATGGGGTTCGGGTGAAGATGAAGGTGCAACAACTAAAATGACAATTGGTATTGTTATATTCACTTTAGGATGTACTACAACATTAACATTTTTTATTACATATACAATAAAACAAATACGTAAAAAACGTAAACGTAAAAAGGAAATTGAACGTATTTTACAATTACAAGAAGAAGTGAATTCATATGAAGTATATAAACCACGAATTAGTGCAATAAGTGATCAAGGTCATGATAATGATGCAGTAGATCATGATGAAAGAACAACAACTCTATAACTATATTTATCACTGAGAGCATATATATATGTATATTTACATGTCAAGTATTTAAGTTGTTAACTTCTAACATTCATTAACAATAATATCGTCTGTTCAATTCATACTGTTCAAATCAATCCTCTATCTAGTGACTGTTAATTTCTTTCAACGAATACATAAGGTGAATGAATGAATATGAAATAATGTAAATATTATCTGTGATAAACTTATGAATTCGAGATTCCGATTATTTCTTGCGAAGTTACTTCCAGGAAGTTGTTTTTACTGGTTATGATATGTATCTTCAGTATGAGTATTATTATTGACTTTCAATGACTGAACAGATTCCTGTGTTTTTTTTATGACCCATTATTAAATTATATGGCTGTGATTTATTCTTTATTATTTGAGTTTCAATTTATACACATATTTTTACAGTAAAGTTTTTTCGGTGATCACAGTAATTTCTAGTTAAAAAATCAACTATTTGACCATTTTTATAATGTTGTATGAAGGTAACACTAACTGTTCCTGTCCCGTTTGATTTATTCTTTATGGTCGATGAGTATGCCCATGCCTGGTTACTAATAAAATGAACAGGATATAAAATATATCTTGTACTCATTGAGAAAGTGACGAGAATAAACAATCATGAATGAAAACCATTAATAATGACTTACTTAATGTTTCTATGAAAGTATACGTTTGATTGAACTGTGGTTGATGTAACCATATCAGTCAGTTTATTTTAAATACCTAACTTTAATGAACATTTATTGTTCAATTAAAAGCAAGACACTTCAATAAGGTAGTAGACATACTTCAACATTGTATTTGTTCTAAATCAATTGTGTTCATTATATTAAAGTGTAATATGTACTTCGGTTTATGTACTTTGTTATAGAGATGTGTTTTCGATGGAAAGTAACAGTAGAGTAAATTAGATACTAATGAATCTTTTTAAGGGTTATTTCAACGCTTAATTCTAATAGTTAATATGTCATAAAAGAAGTGTCATTAATTTGCAATTTCTAGATGTAGCTAATTGGTTCATCTACCATTACCTATAGCTTGCATATTAAGTTCATAGGTCAGGTCATAATCAATTTAATAAAAATATTAGATAGGCTTAATTATAACGACGCTCATTCTTGCTCCAATGTAACACTGAATATACAGAAGCTGGAAGCTTTAACCACTCACTAGTCAATACCAGTTCATTAGTCCACCACATTCACATCGAGGTATTCGGTTCTTAGGTTTAATCCTTGAAGAAAAATGAATATTCATTACTGACGAGTCATATAAGAGCAAGTAGCACAAATGGTCTTATTAGTTTCTACACTTTTTTAAACCACGATTAATCGGGTGGTAAAAGTTTGAATGCACCGATCATCCATATTGCATTAAACTGGTTATTTTAATATGAAGAAAACTGTTCAGTTTAGTTTGCTTTCGTCATATCTGATTACCATATCTAACATTTTTATAGGAATCTTTTTCTGACGTTTATTTGCATTATTGTTTGAAGTGTAACATGGAATTACCTAAACAATATTTCTTTTTTAACAAACATAAACTATCTTTAACTTCTGGTTACCGTTTTTAGAAAGATTTTCTACATGATGGGTTTCTAACCCCGTGCCCGTCCCTCATTCTTAATTCTGATTTGAGATCAATTGTAACCCTAGGAAGATTCCATGAATTTATTTTTAACTACTTATATCAGTTCTTCTTTGACAAACATGTGTGTTATTCAATGTGATGCTAGTAACTATTAAAATCTACTAATCAAATTAAAAAATCAATCTCCTAATGAGTTCATAGTGTGGTTAGTTGGCCTTTAGCTAAAGTAAATGAATTATACTTTGTTTTTTGGTTGTCTAAATCACTGATCAATTCAAACAACATTGTTGTCAAGTCATGTGTGATTACTGAAACGTCCTCTATGTTTTGTATATACAATTCTCGATTCGGGTTATTAACAGTCAACCAAGTTAAAATAATAGCAGTAATCTAGAGGATTATTTATTATATGCAACATACGTAAACACTAAACTGATGGAAACTTATGACATTTTTGACCGTGATGATATTAACTACTAATTAAAACTGTCACCTCAAATATTCTTTCATGTAAACTGTAATCCCAAGCTAACTACTGACTTATTTTGTAACGAATTTTTGGAGTTCTAGTCAGACCCTGTGATTGGTGAAATGCCTGGATGAAAATAGCTGTCACTAATAGCATTGTCATCCTATTTGTCGATTTAAACGAGTTCGAAATTACAGACCATCGGAAATCAACCTAGTAATTCAGAAGTTAAGTGGTCACTGCGGGAACTGACGGTTATAAGTTCTATTCCAAGAGGGTGTTCACTAAGCATTGTTAAGGATCCTCATACTTAAACAAAGAAGCTGTTCACTTCTTTTGTGTGTCTCAACAATAATCAATCCATCAAGAATATCACCTACGAATTAAGATAATCTTCACAGAAACCCCTTCATAGTAAGCTCACTAGTGATTTCGCTTTAAGATAAAGTTCTAAAAAGATGTTACAACTAGAATTTAGATATATTTGAACTGTAGATGAGCATTTTCAACATTATCAAATTACACATTTTTACAAACTACTACTCTTATATGTATTTAATCAAAACGAAATACATTGGCTGTGCTCAAATCAATAATAGTATTTCACAGAAGAGCGCTTACTAGAAGATTAACTCTTATGCATATATATATATATATATATATATATATATATATGTATATAACTTTTTCATATGATTTGTGCTGGGGGGGAGGGTTATACTTATGAAATACATATAAAATATTAATTTCACTATCTTGTTTGCCGCAGTATCGTTACACACCCTTTGCACTAGTGTGGTTTTCTGGACTGAGTAAATCAGTAAAGTTTGACACGAATAGGCTAGGTTTGAGTAGGCGATGTAAATATCATAATTGGAATTCAAGTACATCCAGCTGACAAGTCATGGATATGACAAAACACGGATCCTGGACTTCACTTGCCGGTTAGATTTCAACTTTAGTAATTTTAAGGTACTTTAAGTATAACTCAATAATTGAGAATTAATACCATTAAGTATTAGCAACAAAAATTTAATCATTACTTGTGTGATCAACTTTACTTTTGTGGGAATATACTTTACAAAGTCGAGTGATGATGATGTTGATTTTAAGACAGTTCAATGTCTCAATGTTTTAAACTTGCATTGTGTGGAACGGGACAGAAATTCATTACAATAATTGGTGTCAAACGATTAGAAGCAGTCGACTAGCAACCCTTAATTAGGGACTAAATGAATACGATATCGGTCATTACTCAGTAAATAATCAATCTAAATATCTCAGTCTTATAGTTGGTCAGCTGTGGCTCAAGCAGCCTGCTTGGCATTGACGATAGTGGACTTTGAAACTGGAGGACTAGGATTTCATAAAGTTGAAAGGCAAGAATTACCAACGAGTGTTAAATAACATACAAGGTAAATTAAGCAGGATTTCATACTTTTCACATCTAACCAACTGACATCAGTTGTTAACAATCTACATATCTTAACAGAATTGCGGCTAATAATATGATAATGGTTGATGTGATTTGATTAATTTTTAGTCTAAGTGTGATCATCAATACTTATATACAGGTATATCCTACCAACGAGCCCCAAATAGAATGGAACGCCCCTCGTGGATTTTACTTATCAGTTATGATCCACCCATAATGAATATTAGCTATGTTTATTTTGTATTAACTGTTTTGTTATAAAAATAGCTGATTCTCTACTAATAAATTATCATGTCGTTTAGTATCTATTGATAATGGAGTTGCTTCGGTGAATTTGAATATTGTGAGTAGTTGCTACTCAGCCCCACTAACAGTATCCATTTAAGCGTTTGATCTCAAATATTAACACTAACTTAATCTTTTGTCAGCTATTATAAACACGACTGTATGATAAACACTCGGTAATAATATGGAATCTAGTTTACCATAGAATAACAATGGAAGTTTCATATTATTATTCTGTCTACACTCTCATCGGTTAACTCATATACTCCAATCAAGAATACAGACTTTGTAAAGTCATAAAAATTTTCACTCAATGAGTCTTTGATGACAGTCACATTATATTACATTGATCTTCAGGTATATGAAAGACTGTTAGATGTTTTTTTGTAGGCGCAAACACATGCAAAAATTGTATCATTCTGACTGATGTTGTCATATGATATTTAACAGTAGGCATGTAAAACTAAGTGATCAGAGATAGTAGGTATATGTGATAGTTGAAACTCTTCGTCAAAACAGGGTCTGTGGTCACTTGGCTTCAACCAGTGAACATTCAAATATAGTGTATACGAAGTTGTCATTAAGTCCAGGGCAAACACTGCAGTTTAATCGATAGAATTTAATTAGTGAGAAAGGACTAAATGCATATGACAGTAGTCACTGCTAATTGATTGTCTACAAGTAATGATACTCTACAATAAGTAACTTGGTTTATTGTAACCAAGTAAAAACTACCTAGTAATGTACTGCCCACCACCTCAAAAATGAGTTAATATCACTGTCGTGAATAGTTTATCAACAGATATGAGTTGTATTCAGTATAGCAAAATAAAACATTTGTATACCAAAAGTTTAACACTCGATAAACATGATCAAAGTTTATTTAAAACATCGATAGTTGTTACACAATCGATTGCGTGAGCTTTTTGTTAACCTATAGAATGAAATTTACTTATCAACTGTCATATCATAATGTAAGATTAAACTATACAAATTCCACAGGGTTGCACTATGTTCAATGACATAGTACTTGTGTGATGGATAATGCTTACTAGATTATGAACAAGACGTATGCAACAATGTGTCGCATGAAAGTCACGACAGCGAATAACCGAAGAGGTAAATTTCAGAGTGGCAGAAAACAAGTGGAGAGAAGAAGCGAACTAAGAGACGCCAGTCTACAACTAAATTAAATAAAAGTATTCAATCAACATTAACTTAGATGACTGAAGCCTATGTATAAATTCTGTAATATCACTAAATAAAAATTATTCATTCGATTATTTCTATACTACTTTTGTTTTTAGACTTAAATGCTTAAAGACTAATAAAATTGGAATGTTGAGCTAATCATTCCACTTTTAAACTATGTCACATATTCATTAGTAATACTTCATAATGAATATTATTAGTTAACACATTCATATATCACTAGTGGAGTTCATGACAATCATTACACTCTATATCATAAAATAATGGAAGTGGTAATTCTACCATCGGATACTGATACAGTGATAAATAGAGTAAGCTTTCCGCCAACCTAAAGCCTCTTGAGCAGAATCTAGGGTGTGCATTACTGATGAGTTCCATACTGGTATAAAACAATTATCTAGTGTTGCCTAGTTTTCAGTGGTACCAAGTCAACATCAATCTAGTACAAACTCAATCAACTATACTTAATAATTATCTCCGTAAACTATCTCAATTCAATTACATTCATATATTTCAAAGTAAATTGATTGATCTATAATGATCATATGAATTAATTGTGATTTTTTTTTGTTTTGTTTATTTCAAAATAGAAAAATTAATTGATTATTCAATAAAACATTGAATAAAAATCTTAAAGTAATTTTATCAATATTATCACAATGATCAATATTACTAAACTAATCAATATTAAACTTATTATAAACTTGAATTGTTTCAATTTGATCAATAAATTGAATTTTCTACTCATCATTTTAAATTGTTTAGCCTGAAAAGAAAATTAAAAAACAAAACTTGAATACGATTGAATCTTTTTGTTGGTTTGATATACACTGGAAATGACCAATCTCTGTTGCTATACCGTGAATCTTGAACTGACTGTCTTGATACAGCTGAAATTGATAAGTACGATTCAACTGGAAATGTGGTTGGCAAGTGGAGTTCAGGATGCGCGTCTTATCTTATGCAAGGCTTGTCAGCTGGATGTACCTGCATCCCAGAGTTGAAGTTTAAACTGGGACTGGGACCATATAGTCCACTACTACTGAGTTTCCATAGTCAAGCTTGTGCAGTGGACATGTAGATATAAGTTTGATGTGTTTGAATCTTCCTTAGTGATGAACACAATGGTGTTTGGCATGAAGCTAACTAGGTTTGAGCTCAGGTGTGAATATCAAAACTGAGATGCAGATACATTCTGCTGACGAGTCTCGAATAGGATGAAACGAATGTCTTGGATTCCACTTACTAGTTACAATCTAAACTAAATAAACAAAACATTATAATGAATAGTCATCAATAAATTTATAATTTCATGATAAATATTCAATTCGATTTTGAAAAATTTCTACGATTGTATCTCTTATGAATTCGATATTCATGAAGAAAGTTTCCTTTAGCACAGTCTGTTAGGATTCATATCAACAGATACAGTACGCTTGGCTCGGATTTCATTGATACAACTATAGACGTCAATGTAACTGGTAGGGAAATGATTTTACTAGATGTCAATTTACTTTTTAATAATTTTTTCTTCACAGAGACTATATGTTTGCTTATGTGACCATATAAAGGAAAACAGCCTTCATATTGGCATTCTGAAATATTGTCTTAAAAATTTATTCTATAATGTACATTCAATGTACAATTCAGATGTAATAATGATTTCTGCAGACAAAGTGACAGAGTTGCAATAAAGTCACTACTGAGTTCTATCCTAGTTGACTGCTTCATGGAGAGATTAGGGAAAATATTCTACTTCGACTTACAGTCGGGGGCCTTTATGTGTATAAAAGATACATTGATGATACATTTATTATTCGTGTCTACAATAAGAATCTAAACATCATATTGCGAAAGTCTAACAGTCACCACTGATCAATCAATCTCACCTTAGAATCAGAAGTTAATTCACTTAATGTTTCATTACAAAGGTCGATTTACAGAAAACTAATATTAAATGAACAATATGTGAACTTTAATAGTTGGGACTAATTGAGTAGGAAGAGGGGCTTACTCCATTCACTCTCTTCAGAAGCCAGATGAATATGCAGCAGTATCATTAATAAGGAATTATCCAAACTTTGACAAATATCAGATAACTAGTTCAATGTTGTTTTGCGAGGATTAGTTTGTTTTTATTCGATAAAGATTGACGTCTTTTGTTGTCGTACTATGGAGCATCCCATTAGTATTCACATATGATGGTCCCAAAAAATTGAAACCATAGTATTTTATAACTCACAATGAACGCTTAACTTCAATACCACTGGGTCAGTATCAGGTAATAGGATTTGCACTTTAGTCAATTAATGATATAGAGTGACAGTCATCGAATGTCACTTGTAGAAATCGTTCCACTTTCGATACAACTGACTATCACACTATATCTCAATGTGATTAAAGTAAGAATTATACTGCAGGAGCTGCAGTGACGCTGATGGTTTGGCATTTGATGCGAGATTTGAAAAACTTTGGGTTCGATCACTAGATAGGAGCATTATTGTAACTATCTGGGAGCCTGCATTAGGACAAGTCAGCTATCCAGTGCTTCCTGGTTTTCAATAGTTGTCTAAGTGGGGTTAATTCATGACGTGAAATTCAGATACACAATTGCCTTTGTAATGTGTTGTGGAGATTGTTAAACTTAAAATTTCATATCACGAGTAAGTAGAGAGTAAACACTAGGAAGAAGTGAACGAAGGTTTTGTTCTTGTATGGAATTTTCTACCAATACGTATCCATAATAGCCGCAGGCTGTTCAATGTAGGACATTCAGGCCCTCCAGTGGGCACTCATTCTCATCCAGTGACTCTGGTCTGTAGTTGTTATGCGTACTACATGGTTGAACTCCACTGGTCACTTCTCATAGAAGATAGGGAATTACTTTTGATCATTATGCCTTATGAGGATGCTACCGTTCTGGGAGATTTATGTTTGTTGATCGCTGTATAGTCCTATTAAATTAAACGATTAGATATCGATGATGATTAAGTTAGAAAATGTTTATTGTCTAAGCCAAAATACGTGATTCAGGTTTCAAACAGCGAAGTTACCAAGTTAAACTGTACTGCGTACAATATCGGTGTAGAAATCTTAATCAACGTTAAGTATTTTAAAATATAATAACATATCGATTTTCTATTAAGCATGATACAAAGTAGTTTACTTGACTAAGTGTCCGAGTCTAAAGATCAATAAGTTATTTCATTTTAATTCAGGATTCTTCATTAGCGCACACTTATTATTTCACTAAAATATCATTAATGAAACAATATAATCGAGTTACTAAGCTAGAATTCATTTATGAACATTTTCAAACTTCATCAGTTCTTACTATGGTATGTTCCTCATTCAGTGCCATCCAGCAAGTTATCTGCTATACATTAAACCCAGTAGACTCCCTAGATTATAGTTTCACTCTAGTACTTTGTGAAATTCATCTTATAGTTATTACAATGAAACTGCTACCTATCTCTTAGTAATTTTTCAGTATTCTCCGTCCTATTGTTTGAGGTCAAAAAACTTTTTCCATATAGCTACTTGTATTGATTATAGAATTTCATAGTTTAACATCTACAGCTGACCAAAGTTTAGAAACAAATGAAAACCAACAATCATTTGATAAGTAATTAGTTCTAATATGAAACACCTTAGATAAAAATTAATGAATCTCAACTGACTAGTGTGAAAGTTTAACAGTGTCTAAGAAGCATGAAGCACATGAGTTAAATCAATAATTGAGTTATGATGTAGAGTCGTATATTTAAAACGAAATATCTACTCAGAAATTCCTAGTCTGCAATATTTGTTTAATACAGGTCAATTCTTAATATCATATTCAAAATTCAACAATCTCCATTACACTTAATCATAGTATAATTTGATATTGAATAGATCGATTTATCTACTTTAGTTTCTATTCATTTATCCATTCAAATAGTATGAATGACCAGATGAGTTTTATGGATTTCACTTTACAAATTCATAGTTAATATGTAATTAACTGGGAGTTTACTATTGACTTATACCAAATCTATCAATCTAAACAATTCTAGTGAATACAAACAAAGGTGTACCTGATTATTATTTCTATTGTTCACGTTACTATGGTTAATTTAAACTTGTTTCCATTAAATTTTATAGTTCATTCAACATAGCTATAGTTACCATACTTGACCTTCAAATGATTCCGTAGATCCGTTCAATATCAACAAGTAAACAAAATTGTCATTAATTTTATTTAACGTACATTATTCGAATACATTTGGGAAAATAAGAATAACTTACAATGACTTTTGAATGATAAAAGTGATGAGTGAGGGAAATAGATGGGGAAGCCAGAATATATGATCAACCAAAAATAATCAAGTTTTAGTTATGCTAATCCATGTAAACCAAATATATATATAATAGTAAAATTAGGATTTGACCATCAGGTAAACCCGTGGATATGCCTTCATTTCAGCGTTAATGCTGCATCATTATTCGAAAATAGTATTTGTTGTTTCAAACGCTAACACGTCTAACATCAAGATAATACGTTGCTCATAGAACCAAATATGCATACTGGATTCCACCTTCAGACAATCAAGATTTATAATGTCAAAAACATCTAATTGTAATCAATATGGACTCATTAATGGCTAAATTTAGGAGGTAATCCTAAACCAGTAGTAAAGAGATATGACCAGTGGAGTTCACCCATGTAGGATAGATGTGTGACAGTTTCTACGAATGGTGTGAAACGAGGTCATGCAATATATCGTGAATTAAATGTAGTTGGCAACGCAAACCGTTAGGTGCCAGATCAGATGTTCCTAATATTAAATGATCGCTGAGAAGTCTGTGGAGTGTGAGTTCCATAGTAGGTCGAAACATGGGTTTTCCCTGTTGAGGAACCCTTCACTAAAACGTAACGGCTATTCTGTACCTCTTGATTTTCAATGATCAATTTATGATATCAGATACAAACTTCACTAAAACGTACGACTAAAAAGGCAATATTAAGGCAATCCCCTGATGATGCGTATATTTTAATAGTGACTGATTCATTATTAACATATGTAAATAAATGCATAGATTTCCATACGGTTTTACCGTTCATCAGATGAATTCTGTTGGTTTATAAGTGAAGTTTATGAAAAAAGCTACTTGATTGCAGAATGATAAAATGCTATACAAAGAAAATAAACATAGTTATTCCTTTAGAACAATAGGTAATAAAAGACTTCAAAAACTATTGAAAAATAGTGTTTTGTGACTTTGGCCGTGGTCAAAAAGCTCAGCTTTCAACTAACTGGTCTCATGCCGAAGCCACACTTGATATGTTTTGGTTTCGGGGAACTGATTTACAGTCGAACACATTGAATGCATATCTAGTAACTGAGTTGAATACCATGTTCTTAGTGCTAATTTAGTTAACCATAATGACAAACAACTATTCATTTAAGGAAAACCATCATCTATTCCACTTCAAAATGATTATATAACTGATATCAATTTGTACCAATAAATTACTAAGTAGTAATCAGTGTAATGTCCATACATTGCATTAGTTGTGCTCAAGTTCTATCCAGTAATTTGTAATGTTCCCACTGACAGAAGTAATTCAGTATCGAAGGTAGTTGGCGAGAAACTCTAAGTAACCTAGGTTTTGATGATGTGGGATCTCATTAATAAAGTATATCCACAAGCATTTTAGTTATAGCCAAAACAGTTCACTAGTAATATTTCAGACTGTGAAGCTAAGTGACATACTTACAAATTCACGATATTTGACATAGCTTAGTTGTAAGCGTGATAATAATAATGGAGTACAATGATCAACTGGATTGTTCATTCAATAAGTGATTGGCACTGAATGTTAATTACCTTCATGTAGAAACAAACTGTGCCTACTAACTTATTTACCAGGTATGGTTTCATGTATTTTACTTCAAGCTACATTCTAAGAATTAGTGGTGACTAACGATACAACATAGTTGCTAAAAGTAGATTTTCAACCTGTTATTTAATGTCAAGGAATTTAAATATCCTAATCACAAAGCTATAATTTTATAATTTGTAAACATTATTTATCCTATGATGTGTATTTCTGGTTAGCGTATTTTTAGTAAGGTTGTTTTCTTACGGAATAGGGTTGCTAGCCCTGGTCTAGCTCTCCTTCTTCCGGGCTCGGGACCGGCAGTAATCCTAGGGGTGTTTCATGAAGCGGCAAGGCAAGTACGGCATTTCTACAACTGAAAAACACTTGGAAATAAAAACAGCTGTCACTTAACATCTAACTCACAATGCTCATCACAAACGTCAAAACAGTTCTATTATATGGGGCTGAAACTTAGAGAACTACAAAAACCACCGTTTAAGATAACCCTGACCAGTCGGTCAGACACTATCAGCAACAACCTTCTGTGGCAGAAAACAATCAGACGAAAATCCAGCTGACAAAAAAATTAGTGGAAGACCCTGAAAGTGGATGTGATTCACATTGAGGAAATCACCAGACGGTGTCACAAGATAAACACTATCTTGGAATTCCTAAAGTTACAGTAAAAGAGAAATACCAGAGAACATCTTACTCCTGTAATTGGAGGTAGACATGAGAAGAATGAATAATACACGGGAAGAACTAGAAAGGAGATCCCAGGACAGAGTTATTTGGAGAATGATGGTAGGTGGCCTATGCTTCTCGAGGAGGTACAGTGAATGAATAATTGATCATTTTGTACATTTTTAAACAATTGAGGTGCACGGGAGTGGGGGAGTAATAAGAAGGTAACTAATTACCAAAAAGTAACAATCCAACTTGAATTGTAGTGTCTATAATATTAGATTTTAAATGTGTCATTTCTTTACATGATTTTAATATAATTCAAGTTACATATGTACATGTAAACATTGTATCCATTATTGTTTATTTATTCATTTATATTTTTGGTTCTTGTTTTAATACTTTTCTTACTTTGTTTACAAAAATAAACTCAAGTTAATGGTTCTTACTGAATAATTAAGAAAAAAACTCACGAATATTGTGAACAGAAACAAAAGATCATAAAAATAAATCAATAATATTACTTAATGATTGTTTCTTTTATTTTCATTTGTTGATATATGGTTTCTATTCATATTTGATTGTATTGATTTTTAATGAAGGTCATATTTTACTGTTTTGTTTTTAATCATAATTATCAAATCCAAGCAATGATTTGACTGCATGGATGAATAGATAAGGGTTTTCTATTCATTTGATATATAAACATTAATCTTCATGTTAACTATTGTAATTTGAAGAGATGATGAGTGATACATAAATTTTATGATTATAAATTGTTAATGGAACTGTTTATAGTATGTTGATGTTGTGGTGATTGTTGAAATTGAAGTTTTATCATCGAAAAGTAGCGAATATTAAAGTGTCAAGTGTTTTTATTATTAGATTAATCAACTGACATCTAATGGTATACAATTCTAACTTCGATTATTTTGCTATCTGTTATGTAATTTTGTCCAATATCATTGGGTGGCAAGTGTCTGAAACTTGATATGACTGAAATCTAATGGTACTGTCTTTTGCTACAGCACAGGAATTTAACTCATGAAGTTAATTACTAGTAAGCACATGGTCTTTATAAACCGGTATTGTGAATATTGTTAAATACGAAGCTACAAATAATGAACTAATCTTAGTTTTATTTAGACATTCATTCTATATATGCTGTTTGATTAAGAGTCTTTGATCTTAAAAGTTATTCATACATATTTCTCCATGACTTCCTGTAGAAAATGAAACTGAAAAATCGTTAAATTGATGAAAGAAGGCATCAAGTAGTGTTTATTTCACGGATTATTACCACTTACTATGGAGAAAACATAGTCTATGATTTATCCTATCAACCTCATTAAGATATATCCAGTTCAAACTATTACCTGATTTCCAATAGTAGTTCTTCAGACAGTGTCAATTCATGATTAATCGTTGGTTTCGATCAATAATTAATTTACTAAAAATCCGCATTATGTGAATTAGAAACAACACATATAAACGAACAATACTGTACCCAATTAAATCATCATCAGGCTTTACTTAAAGGATACAGTAATATTTACATGCCAATATGAAAACTTTTAAACCAATGAAAGCAATTTGAGTCGATGGTAAAAATGAAGCAGGTGGATTACATAACTAATCATAATAGGTGAAGGGTGTAAATTGGTGGTGATGATAAGCAGACTAATAACAACAACATGAATACATATTTCAACATAAGATAAATAAGTGCAATTATAAGTTGGATGTAGGTCAAGACATGTGAAATTAAGCTTGTTATAACAATACCAATAATAATAACAAAAATACATATGCCATCCTACTAACTACTTATGCATTTCACCTAATACCACTAGTTATGTAGTACATTTCTCATTTCATCTTTATAATTGACTCAAAAATTGTCTTCATTAATTTAATAATTTTCATATTTACATATAAATATTATTGTATATTACAGAAAAGAGCCTGATGAAGATCGACGAAACATTATATATGGTATTTTCATGAATTAATTATAACCAAATCAATAAAAATCAATGATTTATAAAATAACAAAGAAGTATTTATCAATAACTAATCAAGTCTAATTAATAAATTTCTAAACAGTATAATAAACATTAAAAATTAACTTTAAAGTTTATATTTTATTCAATTTTGATAAATCATAACAACTAATAATTAGAAAAAAAGAATAACTATAATTAATTTTGATATCACGAATTGATCTGAACCAGACAATCACTGGTCACCTGCAAGCACTGGACAGCTGTTTCATCTTAGTATGGGACTACTCAACAGTGCACATCCACGACCCCATCGGGGATCGAACCCAAGACCTTCTGGCTCCACTGCGAACACTTTACCATTGGATCACTGTGTTGGCACCTAACAGCTGATATTTCTAATTTAGTCAATTCTTGATATGTTGCGCGACCTCCTCCATGCTGTCCAGTGCTTCCAGCTGATCAATGGTTGTCTGATTCAGATCAATTCGTGATATCGAAATTAACAATTAACTATCTCCACAAACTCCTTAATTATAATTAATTTATTAGTATTTTTTTAATTGATTTTTATCTGAAGTAAATATGAACAAAATAGGTGAAATTAAACTACACCGCTAACCTTGAAATGACTAATGAGAATCAAGTTATTACTTTTAAGGTTGCGCGCGCATTTAAGTTCAAAATGCTTACTTTGGATCGGCTTATTGAAATGTTTAGTGAGGACAATATTATTTCTAATCTACAAGCTTTTGGACTACTTCGGAGAGAGTTAATTTGTGATTGTGGCCTTAATATGACTCAAATACCGTACAGAGACAGTCGGGATGGAGTAACGTTTCGATGCAATAGCTGTTGGCGAAGACAGTCAATAAGAACAGGCAGTTTTTTTAGTAAATCTAAACTAACACTGCGGCAAACCTGCATGTTAGTTGTCTTGTGGAATATGCAGTTGCCTGTTACTCTGGCATCGTCTCTTACAGATGTGAGCAAAGCATCAGCGGTGCAATGGTATCAACACTGCAGAGACGTATGCTCAGAAATGATGTTGCGGTTGAATCTATCACTCGGAGGCGTCGGAAAAATAGTTGAAATAGATGAATCGGCCATCAGAAAGAGAAAATATAATAGAGGAAGATCTGTAAAAACAGAATGGGTAAGTAATAATTACTTTAAACTTACTGGTAGGTTTTTGGTATTTATGACCGAACATTAGGAAAGGGACATTTTCAGTATGCTCCAAATCGAAATGCAAGAACCCTAATACCAATAATCCAAACGTATGTTCAACCAGGATCCATTATTTATACTGACGACTGGAAAGCATATCGTCCTCTCCGTAGACTCGGATATGCTCACCATGTCGTAGTTCACCATAGACATTTTGTGGACCCAAGTACTGGTGTTCACACACAAAACATTGAGGGATACTGGTCGCGTCTCAAGGAGTTTCTTAGACCTTATAAAGGTTCTAGAAACAACATGATTTGGAGCCATATGGATGAATTCTTATATCGTTCATATTTTGAATTTAAAATAAATGAGCCCGTCTCCAACTTGCAGAAGTTCATAAATCATATAAAAACAGTTTATCCTGTGTAATTGTCTTTAAAAAATTTCGTTTTTCATAATAAATAATGATTTTATCTACCACTGCATTCTCATTGGCTAAAAGGTACCTCAAGGTCAGCGGTGTAGTTTAGTTTCACCACAAAATATTATAAAAATGTTTATTTAAGTAATAATATATAAGTTTAAATCATAATAATTAAAAAAATAAGTATCATGATCAAACTTAAATTTGGTAAAAAAGTTTAAATTGAACACTGAACAATAAATTAGTCAGTAAAAGTAAGTAGTTTGTCAGTTTGTCATATTTTAATGAATAGATGTTAAGAATATAAAATCCTTAAAAATACAACTATTCATTTAATCTAGTTGGTTTTGATTATGTGTAAGCATGATTTATAAACTTTCATCATATTCATGTGAGTCAATGTGAGTTATACTCATAGAGTATATTTGACAATATTTCATTGTATTACTTACTTACTTGAGACCATTACTCCTTGCTGAGGAGCATAGGCCGCTCACCAGGATTCTCCATTCATCTCTGTTCTAAACAATCCTTTCCAGCTGTTTTCAGTTGCTGTTCATCCTTATAATGTCTGCTTCCAACTCCCGACGAAGTGTGTTCTTTGGCCTTCCTCTTTTATGTTTCCCAACAGGACTCCATGTTAATGCTTGTCTCGTGATGCACTCTGATGGGTTCCACAATGTATGTCCTATCCATTTCCAACGTCTTTTCCTAATTTCCTCTTCGGCTGGAAGTTGGTTTGTCCTCTCCCATAGTAAGCTGTTGCTGATGGTTTCCGGCCAACGGACATTCAGTATCTTGCGTAGGCAGTTGTTTATAAATACTTGTATCCGTCTGATGATGTTTGCAGTAATTCTCCAAGTTTCAGCTCCATACAGCAGGACTGTCTTCACGTTCGAATTGAAGAGTTTGACTTTGAGTTTAGTTGATATTTGTTTTAAGTCCCATATGTTTTCTAACTGTAGAAATGCTGCCCTGGCTTTGCCAATCCTTGCCTTTATATCTGCATCGGACCCTCCTTGTTCATTGATGATGCACCCCAAGTATGTGAAAATATCCACTTCTTCCAGAGTTTCCCCATCAAGTTCAATTGGGTTGGTGCTCTCTGTGTTACACTTAAAGATCTTGCTCTTTCCCTTATGTATGTTCAGGCCTACTGATGCTGAGGTTGCTGCTACGTTGTTTGTCTTCACTTGCATTTATTGGTGTATATGTGATAAAAGAGCTAGATTATCCGCAAAGTCCAAATCATCGAGTTGCATCCTACTCTGCCTTTACCTCACTTGGGGTTACTGCCGGTTCTAAGACTGGGTAAATAAGGAGGGTTGAGCATGAGGCTAGCATTCCCATCCCGTAAAACCCAAGCTTGCTAAAAAACGCTAACCAGATTAAAGAAGCATTCATTGTATTAATAAAATGTTTATAATTTCTATTTGATGAATTGTCACTATAACTACACGAATATCTTACTGGAATAAAGTATCCTGACTATGTGTCTTCTGTCTTAATCTGCGACTAGGAGGGGGTCAAGGCATTCGAGTACTAAAGTTGTCTGTAGCTAGTTCAACCATCAACCATGAGTTATAATAAATAGAAGCTGAAATTTTTAGTGTTTTATTACTGAATGTAACATATTTCTCCAATGAATGAATAAGTAACTGAATTACATTATAATAACAAGTTTAAATAATGCAATGGAATAAATCAAAATTAAGAAAATTAATACGATTGAATTATCAGTTTGAATGTGTTGAAATCATTTTAATCTGATACAAAGTGTTTCATAGTGAAACCATGTTTGCATGTGCTTTTGAATGGTTGATGATTGCCTGTAAGTTAGGCTAGGCAACTAAAGAAGAATAACTAACTAACAGAACTATGTTTTTTTGGGTGACTATTTTACTTGCATTATTTGTGTGTAAAGTAAACATTCTATTTTCATTGTTAGTGTATCCGTTGTGCCTTATCCTACCGTTTTGTACACTAACCATTACTATATCGTTTCTCATTCATGAACTACGGTTGATTGATTATGTATACGTTACCTCAATTCACTACAGCTATCTCTCTCGTTTTGCACTAATTGACTGGCTATGTCGTCTGGTTTCTGTATATATAAAAAATGTCTGGTTGATTCATTGTTTTGAGTTGTTCATATTCTGTCCTGGGATTGAGTAGGTATCGGGTAGACGTGCAGGAACCATCTAGGCACTCTCTCATTAGCGATTATTATTATAATCTTGTGTTGACAATGTCATACTTCGTACTTCTTCGCCAATAACAGCCTTTTCTTGACGTAATAACACTACATGAATGAAAAATGTAGCGTGTGAAGTAAGAAAAATCTTTACGATAATTTGCGTTTATGACGTATGAGACATTTAATCCATCTAATTATCGTTGTTTGGGGTAGATAGACCATGCCAAATGAATAATAAAGCCTTCTTATCTATTAAGTGTAGTGGGGTTTAGCAAAATATGAAATGCTCCAGACACATGCCTTTCTTTATTGTTCGAGAAACCCCTTTTTGAATGACTTTGATAATGCTTATATCTATTTTGTGGCTATTGTAAACAATGTGCGTTGCTATTTCTGATTTGATGTTCAGCATTTTAAGCTCTACAGGATTATTGGAAGGTCATTGTATGTAGCTATCATGTTCTTTAGCGACTCGTGATTTTTCAAGAAGACTCGCTAATGTAGCCGACACCTCGCGGTGTGTTGGATGTTTTGTAGAACGCTTGAATTCTATGTTATTTCAGAATTATTTGCGATTGTTCTGTTGTGTCTTGGTGAACGACAGTACTAATTTATGACATTCCATTTGATATATTATTAATTAATAATAATAAGTCATGTCGTTTTGCATATTTTTAATAATATTCATAAGAAAATTATTGAATTGTAAGATGTTGATAATACTCTTAAATCCCAATTATCTATCTTCTTCTGATGTAGTAAATTTTAACTGCTTTTCTGAGAAGATTTAGAACTAATGAAAGCTTCACACTGAATAGATGTACTAAAATGAAGTCATTATAACGATTTGAATGTGTTGGCTTTCGATAGATGGTTAAATTAAGAGTTCCGTTCGAATTCTTTTTATAAGACAGTCTAATAACGATAATTCAGTGTATTCGCTTTCAGTTACGTAAATTTTATTTGAGGTTAAATCTTATTATAATGGATTAAGGTGTTTTACAATGTGACATCTGTATTGTAATTGTATATGTTGGCTAACTGTCACTAGAAATGAAATATATGATATATAAAGTAAAGAGAAACAGTGACAAATTTTAGGTATATAGCGGTAAATAATCCCCAAAATAAATAGGTTCTGGACATTGATACTGACCACGTTTGTTTTAGCGGACACGACTAGTTTAAGATGCTCAGTCAAGCATCACCACTAAACCACGACATGACACAACGTAGGAAGCATCTCTCTATCTAGTTTTCCAGCCTAGACGTTGCTAACCCACTGACGCTCTATTTACAATCAAATATAACTTCTCTTCCAACTTTAATTGCCTTCTGATTTATCCTCATTCGTAAGAATGGGTTCAATCGTTGGAAGTTGCTTTGCTTATACGACAAACGTAACTTGGTCATATATCAAGTGCACTTCAGATATGTTATATATATGAGCAATTCGAAACTATTTACTTTTTGTCGTTGTTTCGATAGACAATTTAATTTGGATGAATAATAGAACATTCATATCTATTAAGTAAAGTTTAGTAAAGCGTAAAATGGTTCAACCGTACACCTTTCTTTATAGTTAAAAATGATTTTTCTGAATAAGTCAGGTGTTAATTATGACGATTTTATGATCATAATAAATAGCATACACTCCTGTTGTTGAATTCCTATGCAATTTTTCGAGCTCTACAGAATTAATGGAAGGTAGTTTTGTGTTAGGATTTGTAATTCAGTCGTACTAAAGATTTTAATTTTGTTGTGTTCCTCTGTACTATTTAAGATTATGTTCACCTAATTCTTTAAAGAAGCAGACTACACTAAATCTAAAAACATTAGAAATTTCGATTTTAATTCATTTAACTAATAAATGCCTGTTACTCCCTAGAGAAGCATAGGCCACCTACCATCATTCTCCAAATAACTCTGTCCTGGGATCTCCTTTCTAGTTCTTCCCGTGTATTATTCATTCTTCTCATGTCTACCTCCAATTACAGGAGTAAGATGTTCTCTGGTATTTCTCTTTTACTGTAACTTTAGGAATTCCAAGATAGTGTTTATCTTGTGACACCGTCTGGTGATTTCCTCAATGTGAATCACATCCACTTTCAGGGTCTTCCACTAATTTTTTTGTCAGCTGGATTTTCGTCTGATTGTTTTCTGTCACAGAAGGTTGTTGCTGATAGTGTCTGACCGACTGGTCAGGGTTATCTTAAACGGTGGTTTTTGTAGTTCTCTAAGTTTCAGCCCCATATAATAGAACTGTTTTGACGTTTGTGATGAGCATTGTGAGTTAGATGTTAAGTGACAGCTGTTTTTATTTCCAAGTGTTTTTCAGTTGTAGAAATGCTGCCGTTGTTTTGCCAAACCGTGTCTTCATATCAGCATCAGATGCGCCTTTTTTATCGATGATGCTATCCAGGTATGTATTGTTTTCACATCTTCCAGAGATTCTCCGTCAAGTGTGAATTGGTTGGTGCTCGTTGTTTTGTATCTAAGGAACTTGTTTATACTTTTGTGTGTGTTGAAGCAAACTGCAGCAGGGGCTGCGGCTACAATGGCTGTCTTCACCTGCACTTGCTGCTGTGTATGGAATAGTAGAGCTTGGTCATCCAAGAAGTTCAAATCATCTACTCATTGGAATATTACAGATACGTTACATAATTTTAGTAACTGCATTTTCAGCTTAATAGTTATTCATTTGATCAAGTATAAATTGACTAGAATGGGTATATGATCACTGTCTAAATAAATTTAACATATAAAGAAACATATTTGTATTTAGCACGTTTTATAAAATCTATTCAAAATACTTTGACTTTATATTGAACTTTTTTGTGGTTAAATACCTACAGATTTATGCATCAAGAAAATTGGTGATATTGGATAGAATAATATTCAGAACTTTGTCATTATTAACTAATATTATTGCTTGTATTCGTCGCGGATTGACGTTAGTTGGGTACTGCTAAAAACCAGGAAGCACTAAACAACTACTTCATCCGATTATGGGAGTGTTTAGCAGTGTGCACATTCATCAGCAAATCGAACCCAGGATATTTATGGTGGCAAATATTCGACCTTTTACAACAAGGAGTCAGTAGGTGTCTAATTACAGTATTTTCATGTCGATTAGTTTATGATATGGCATGACAACCATCCATTGTCATTGGTGATCACTATCTTACTCTAAACATATCTGAACTTCCCTCCAATCAAGACATCTCATCAGAACTTCAAGAATATCCTGAAGTTAGTCACGAGCGAACTGATTACTTTAATTAAATTATATTGGTTCCATGGAGATAAGTATTAATCTTAGCAAGTGTTACTAAAGAATTCCAGATTAGGGCAAAATAACTATCTAGTAATTTCTAGTTTTTATTGGCATCCAACTTTATTTTGTTTAACAGAAATAATATTCATGCAAAGTAATAATTAGTTTATGATATTTTTCTAAATAAAAAAAAGAAAGAAATCAACATTGTTCTGTTTTATTTCTATACAAAAAAAACATAAAGAAAAACAATCAATAAATTCCTCGGAATTAAATTTATTTTCTAGGGTAAAAGTTTTGTTTAAATGAACAAAAGTGGATTGTATTTGTTTATATTTCATTTATACCAATTAAATGAATAAAACCAATTAATATTTGGAATAGACTTTGGTGTTGTTGTTGTTCATGTTGTTTTTTTAATATACATAGTGATATTGTATTCCTAATAATAAAGTATTAAATGATAGTATGAGTGTGACTGTCTGGACACAGTAGCTTAGTGGTAGTGAACGCACTGGCGTTTGATACGAAGCGGACTGAATCCGAATCCCAGAGTAAACATCAAGATTGGGATGCAGGTGCATCCAGCTGATGAGTCACAAACAGGACGAAACACGCGTCCTGGATTCCGCTGGTTCGCTTAAAGCGTTTATTTGGGATTCAGCAAGATTAAATTATGAAGTATCGATAGATTGTGAATTGATTACCACCGGTGAAGTATTCGGCCGTAATAGTTATGGTTTAGTTATGAAAAAAAATAATCCATGGTTATACGAATTATCACAAGCTGTGTTGAATTTTCATGAAAGTAAGTTTAATCGATCAGCTTTTAAGTAAATAATTTTTATTCCTATTTATTTCAATGATAAATAACTAACTCTACCTGATTTATAATTCTTCAAGAACATGTACAATATCATAAGGTAAAGGTGACAGGTGAATAACAAGGAATAGAAGTATGTTTAACGGTCATTTCATCGTATTCGTGGACTATTTAAAATGGATGTATTCTAAAGTAGAGTAGTGATTACATTTTAGCCAATAGTCGAATATTAGGTACAATATAGGTTTACTATCCGATCAGGTCACTTGTGTGCACTACTGTAGAATTGTTTATCAGGATAAAATAGCTGTCAATTGCCTCCTGTCCATTGCCTTCACTTATTGTTTAGCTGAAGTTTATCCATGATGTGACACTACAAAATAAATCATACTTTGTTTTATATTTATATTTATCTTATAAATTACTTTGAATGTTTCACATAGTACGTTGTAATCTATTCTTTTCTTGTCATATTATTCCTTGTGTTCTATTCAGACAGTTTCATTTCAACGTCTCTTACAGCAACAACCACTACTGGCTACTACTACTACTACTACTACTACTAAAAATGGTGCTGCTGGTACTACTGCTATTATAACTACAACAACTACTACTAATATTAACAATACTACTAATCTAACTCTCTTTATTCTACATCTTAGGTTTTTCCATTTCCATTTTCTAGGGGACATTTACATTATCGAAATTTTATAACTAACAGAATCATTGGATTGGTGATTGGTAGGATACATTTTTAACTTCAATCCATTCGTGACGACTGGTTCTTACCAGAAACATTTGAACTCCATTGGTTACAATTTTCAGCTCAGACTTAAATAAATCATCATACATTAAATCACTATTGTGCTAACTCTTTTGCTTTAAATAATATTTTTGAAGAAACAATACACGATTTCAGTGAAGTTCATACATCAGAAAGATGACATGGTTAGGAAACAAACTGCCGTGAATGTTTACGAATGAGTGTAAATGTCAGTTAATACTATTTTAAAACATTTTTACAGAATATCACCGGAGAAATTTTGAGGTACATGTTTATTTCTGTTGATATCGGTAATGACTGTGATTGACCAGTCTCTCTTGTCGTGCATAAATCTCTATCAGATTTCTTAAATACGGCGTTAATTTGTAAGTATGATTAAAATGGAATCATGTACGGCAATCACCATATCGGATGATCACTTCGTCCTATTTGTAAAAACATCTGACGAATCCTTAATAGGATGTAACTTTTTTATTGGATTCCACTTGCCACTCACAATCCATCTTTAAACAACATAGAAACTTATGTGAAATCCAATGAGATATACGTATATTATATATTGGAGAGCTTACTGTTTAAGTAAAAATATTCTAGTATCTTGTTTTGAATGGACGAGTCAATAGAAATTAATCAGGATTAGTCTCCTGTTAGTTCTTCTTCAGTTAACCAATCATTCTGTTTAACTGTTTAATTATGTTATAATGAAAAGTAATTAAGTTTATATAAACATTACTATTCACCAGTAACTAACACATGAGTAAGATTATGATTCACTGAATATGGAGGGCGTGCTGCAACTATTTATTATGAACATGGGAAAGTAAATAACGTCAACACATTTCATGATATTTATTGTTACTGGGGTAGTATACCGACAGTATGGAAATAAATGTTTGTCGGTATAAATATCATGTAGATAAGATGTTACTGTATGTTCATCCCATGAAATGGAAATGTTCATTGGTTATAAAGATATCTAAAAAGTAAAGTTAAGCATTTGAACAATTGTATGTAACCTCAGTAAATTAACGATATTACATGTAACGTTTAAGACTTCTTGCAACCAATTCCAGCACTGGTAAATAATGCATGATGTGAAAGCTGCTTGAATAGCATACTTAAAACATGACCAAACCATCAATGCCGGTTTTCAAGATGATTATGAGAAATAAGTTGTCATCAATTAGCCGGAGGATACATTACGGAACCTCAGCATTACTAACATAATGTTACAACGGGATGTCAGAAATTCTTAGGAGGAAACGATGATGGAACGCACACAGACGCCAAACATCCTCAACTCAGAGGAAACAGGTTCCACAAACCGAGCAGAACTGCCCTCGTAGAAGCTTTGTAAACTCTACGTTTTACAACCAAACTCACATCACGGCTACACTAAAGTTGACATAGTTTACTATAAGCTAATTTGGTTTTCATTGTGTGTTGATTTATCACATCTGACACTCCTCCACTAGCACTTACACAGTTGTGCAAACACACTAATTTTTCGACTATTATAAACGATTTACCTTTATGTGTGTGAGCTGAAACACGTCCCTGTCAGTCTTCAGGAAGTATCTTATATTTGGAAGGCGCAGAATACCTGCAGATACTAATTGCTTTCTGGATAAGCGTGATTTGGGTGACTTGTATGTTATCGTACAGTAGAACATTATCATCTACATTCTCAAATTGAAAAGGTCTTTTTCTAGGTAACAATTCCACACCACCAGTACTCACTTCTTTTAGAACTGTCTCTAGAATGTTGTCAATAGTAAATTTGAAGAGGTAAGATGATATTGGGCTATCCTGTTTAAAACCACTGATGGATTTGAATAGTGGATAATGATGATTGTATACCTATACTCAACCTGATGTATTTGTGTACAGAGACTTTAAGATGTTAATAAACTTCTTAGATACAGAAGTGAACTTAATTAACATAAAGTAATTGTAATAGATTACTAATCATGGACAGATTCCAACTAAAGGGAAGTTTTAAAATTAGAAATCACTGGCTATCTATTAATTATTAAAATATTTGTGTAACTTCACAGTAATGTACATACTTAACAATCTATTCAATTTTCACTTTACTTTTACAATTCTTTCAATTGAAATTATTCATCTACTAAGTAAAAATCAACTAAATGGAACAATCTGAACGTGAAGACAGTCCTGCTGTATGGAGCTGAAACTTGGAGAATTACTGCAAACATCATCAGACGGATACAAATATTTATAAACAACTGCCTACGAAAGATACTGAATGTCCGTTGGCCGGAAACCATCAGAAACAGCTTACTATAAGAGAGGACAAATCAACTTCCAGCAGCCGAAGAGGAAATTAGGAAAAGATGTTGGAAATGGATAGGATATACATTGTGGAACCCATCAGAGTGCATCACGAGACAAGCATTAACATGGAATCCTGTTGGGAAACGGAAAAGAGGAAGGCCAAAGAACACACTTCGTCGGGAGTTGGAAGCAGACATTATAAGGATGAACAGCAACTGAAAACGGCTGGAAAGGATTGTTTAGGGCAGAGCTGAATGGAGAATACTGTTGAGCGTTCTATTCTCCTCTATGAGGAGTAACTGGCATAATTAAGTAAGTAAGTAATTGAAACAATCGGTAGTTCTTTTTTCTACTGAATTATAATGACATTGATACAAATTAGATGATTTCATTAATGAAATATTGAAAATTGAAACATTCAAAAGTAAATGATGAAAGAAAAATAAAATTTAAAAAATCACATTCAAATATAATAAATATTGATATTAGAATATTTTTAATAAACGAAATCGAAATCAATAAAAGTTGAATGAATAAATGAATGAATGCAATTAGTTAACAGTTGAATGAATATTCATTTTATTTACACGGAGATTGGTTACTTATTTTGTTAAATATGAAACAGATTGAATATTTCAAAATGGCTAGACTAATTGAATTGAACTACATTGGTCAAGTCTTCTCATTAGAACTGCAGGAATTACCTCAAGGAGTTAGTCATTAGTGAGCTAATATTGGTTGTAATTGGGTTATTGTGGTGATTGTTGACTATTAATTTGATGTCACGAATTAGTTTACGTTAGACAACCATTGATCACTAACAAGTACTGGACAGTTGTTTCGTCCCAGTATGAGACTATTCAGTGGTGCATATTTACAACTCTATAGGCAATCGAGCCCAGGACTCTTTGGCTCTGAGACGAACGCTTTGCCTCTAGACCACTGAGTCGGCTCTCAACGATTGATATTTTTAATTCAGTCAATTCGTCACAAGTTTGTACACTTGGCGTGACCAATTGGAGTTCAATTGTGTCGGGTGTGAGGCAGTTACTCACTAATGGAATTAAGATGGCTTGTGGAGATTGATGTTAAGTTTAATTGACTAAATTCGTCACAGATTTATGTTGGCATGGTATCGTTGAAAACCACTGCTGAAATGTCCCATACTAGAACGAGACAGTTGTATAGTGCTCCCTGGTTCTTAATGGTATCATGCCAACATAAATCTATAACAAATCCAATCATCCAAACTTAGTACCGATCTCCACAAACCATCTCAACTCATCGATAATAATCAGCTCACTACTGACTAACTTCTGGATGTTCCTGAAGCTCTAATAAGAAGCCGTGACTAGTGGAGTTCAGACTTGTTAGGAGTAAGAAAGTTATTACCAATGACAACGAATGATCATCGTCCTATATCACAAACTGATTTAAGTAGGAATTCTACCATTGGTACATAGGGTTAGGCGTTTGCCAACGTGATGCCTCTGGGGTAGAATCTAAGGTGTGCATTGCTAAGGAGTGCATACTAGGATGAAACAGCTACTTAGTGCTTCCTGGTTCTCATTAGTACCCTGCCAACATCAACCTATGACAAATTCAATCAACTAGACTAGTGATGGTAATAACAATAAACTAAAAATATCAATTGAATCATTAAAAAATCACAGGAATATGTTCTTCAGTGGCGAGTTCTCTTTTCGATTAATTCATCACCTGAATGCGGTACAATCACGAATACATACATTTTGCATGATAATAATAATAATCAATAATATTTATTGATGACAATAAGTAAATTGTCTTAGCAACAGTAAAAGGAACACTATCCATTAGAATCTGAAAATGTGTAGAGTACTCATCAAAATATCAAGGAGGATAGATAAAGACTGTTAAATGAGTAAAGGAATAGGCATTATGTTAAGTTGAAAATTTTTTAGTAAACTAAAGTGAAATATATCTGATAATCAAGATGGGACGGTTTAGGATAAATGGTCAATAAGGACGGAAAGGGAATCAGTAATACAGTTTAGAGATAAAGGTTAAAAAAAGATTGAACAAGTTACTTTTGGATACACGGTTTTTGTTTCAGTAGATGTGTAACTACATCTTCAGCAATTGAAAGTAGATGAAAGAATCTTGTCCTAGGTAGGATTGATTTTATAAATGACTTTAAACGATGGATCTGTTTTGATGGAGTGACCTGTGTTTACAAGATGTTCAGTAATTGAGCGTCACACTGATCCCCTACCGCCTCTTCTCAACCATGATGAATGATGTTCTCAAACCGTTTCAGATGGAATCCTCATCGAACGACCTATACAACTAGATTCATAGGAACAAGTCAAGTGGTAAGCATACATGGAAGTAGTCAGGTGTAGGAGTTTGTCCTTCAGGTTGTTGTTGAACTAAGGACGGCTAGATGACAGTAATCTTTATGTCCCATCAAAGAACGTTCTTTCAAGTGAATTAGAAATCCTTCTCATATCTGGAACTTTTTCACCGGTGAAACCAATATTCATATAAGTTATCTTCCTTTGCGTGGTTTCTCATATTTTTGGAATTTTTGGCCTTATGTTTTACTCAATAAACTTAGGTGGATACCCATTTCCAATAAACGTTCTCCTTAGGATGTTTAACTCCTCATCTATGATGGCATGACTTCAAATTCTTCGGATTAGTGTAGAGAGGAATCCAGTCATATTTCTTTTTCTACGGGTGGCAACCTAACTATGAAAGTACGATTACTGACCATTCCAGAATGGTTTTCGGTAAAAGGATCTATTTAAGGTTCCGTCAGGTTTAATTGTCACTAGTACGTGAAATTTGATATCTTTAATTGGTTTGAGTTAGATAACAATTGAAAACTAAGAACCACTAGACAGCTTTTTCGTCCTAGTGTAAAACGGCTCAGTAGTGCTCATCTGTGACCTCGACAGGGAATCAAACCAAGCACCTCCAAGTTTCTCGGCAAACGCCAAACCACTAGACCATTGATCTGACATTCAAAGACTGTTGGTTCGTCGGATTACAGTCGTATGTTGCCAGTTGAGTTCAAGGGTGGAGGGTGTGAGGCAGTTAGCCAACTATGGCAACAGATGAAGTTGCGCAAATATATCGTTAATCAAGTAAGCTAGAAACATCGATAGTTGAATACCGGCTCAGTAGTCCAGTGGTTAAGCGTTCGCAGCTAAGCGATTAGGTCACAGATTCTCTTCCCTGGTAATGTCCTGGGTGCGTGCTGCTGGAGGGTTTCATACTGGAATAAAACAGTTATCCAGTGCTAGTTTCTGTGTTTCAATAGTTTTTTTAACTCAGACCAATAGATGATATCAAATTAACACTCAATAATCTTCACAACACCTAATTACAAATTTCAAAATGTTCATTCTTATGCAATAGAAAGGTAAATTACTGCTAATACAAATAAGTAGTATCAATGACTATTTTCATGATGATTATCACTCAAATAGATTAGAGTTTATGTTAAGTGATTAACACGTACAAAGTCAGTAAGTTAAATGAAAAGCCATCTCAACTCTAAACACTTTAATATACGATGGTATTTAAGAAGATTTTATCGAAAACAAAAAAAATCAGTTGATTACGGTTGCCAACTGGTCGAAAAAGAGGGCGCTCATCATAAAGGTGAGGATTAGTTAAAGTCAATCCTACACGAGTAAACATTAAGAGATCAGTTTAAACATGTAATAAAAATATTCCCATTAATATATTAACCGACCAAATATTGAACACCAAATGAGTCATTTAACAATGTAATACAAATGTAAATTGTTACGATACAGTTTGATGTGTTTAAAAGGTACAAATTCAAAATATTTGCTAACTTGAATCAGTTCTTATAATCTTCTGTAAACTTCATCGTGTTTTTTAAACAGTCTGATACTAAATCCTGTAACAAACTATTCAATTATTAGTTCATTTCGATACTTTTCAGTTTTGAGATCAATTATGAACTATCATGTGTTTGGATTAGTGGGACCAACGAATTGGCCAAAGTCATTAAAGCACTACTATATCACTATATTCGTTCTAGGAAAATCTATTACAGCAGGACTGTGGACGTTCCACAGTTATAAAAAAATTGGACCACTGAAGATTTACATGTCTGTCTATCAATGTGTCTTTAAAATAGTTTGCTATTACCCGGATTTTTTTATTCTTCAATATACAATATTGATTTTATTAGACTATCCAATGCATTTTTATATTATCAACCTGAGGATTATCTAATACTGTCTAGTGAAGGATTTACAAGGCAAAATATTAATCTGTCGTATTACACTGTTGATAATTAATTGATTCCGGTAGTTCCCATCATAAACAGTTGTTCAACATGAACAATTAAAAGTGTAGTACTATATTTCAATCGACCTATCTGGACATTAATCAAATATGTCTGCCCCCCCCCCGACTACCAGTCCCCCCCAGAAGCCGGAATAGAGAAAACAACGATTTATGAGCCAAACAGACAGTCCAATCCAATCCAATTTAACTGTATTGTATTTCAATCATGTCTTTATATATACACAAATTCAGACCACACAGCAAACCAATTTGGGATTTTACTTTAATATGAAACAGAAGAGATTTTGGCAGTGAATGGGGGGGGGGGGTAACTTGTACACAACTAATTAACTGTAGTCCGTAGTAAGAGACAAAATAACAACAGCAAATATACTAAACGGGAGGATAGGGTAAGAGGGACGCAACAATAATAGAAATGTAATGTTTACATTACTCACGACCAGAATAAATGAATCAGTCCTCTAAAATACAGTTCTGGAAGTTTTCTCACCCTTCTTTAGTGGTTCGACATAACAGGATGTAGTTTGTATTGTTTGCTAAAGATAAGCATAGTGTCGAATTTGTTTTTTTTCTCATTCACTAGAATGAAAGCCAATGAAGTAATTGTAATAAATACAACAATGCCTTGAATGTTCCATCAATTTATCAATGAAAGCAGTACTCAATCAGTTTCAGAATATTAGTCATAGGAAACAGTAAAAGTTGTTTACTATCCTCTGTTTTAAATGCTCAATTTTGAATTTGTACATTTAGTGGGTCTAACTTGTTATATTATTAAATTTATCGTCTTTTGTGAATAGTACTATTGTGAATAGTACTGCCAGTTGCATATTATTCTTGATTTATATCTACTCGTAAAATTTTCAAAACAATACAGTATAAAGGAGAAACAAACACGCATTCATGTATTGTAACTAAACGAGTAAATATTGTATACTACTCACCGACTTATATAGGTATCGCTAGGAGAGCATAAACTTAAACTATATAATTGGTTGGTCTCTGGTTCTGTACACCTCTAACTTTAATTGTCGCAAAAATGAACGACCTGCATTCAATGATATTAGTTCATAACTCTACAACAAACAGGTTTTCGTATACCTTGTGTGATAACAGTTTAATTTTCAAGTTTCGTATTAAGGAAATAAAACTTTATGAAAAGTAACTAATGTTAGATTCCACCAATATGTACACTAGTCTAATTGACTTTATATTGAGTACACTATATTTGGATGTTAGGTGGTTTGTTAGTTCATGAAGAACCATATACAGCCTAAGTTGTGTGGATATTAACATTCATCAGCAAAACATGATTTCAATCTTGTGACAACTGCTGAAACTAATGAAAATATATCAGTCATACAGGACATCAGCCATCTCCTAAATCGGGTAGTATTACCGTTATATCACATTACAAAGCTAAGTGACACAAGTTGAAATAGAACAGAAAACAGCATTACTCTTTGTACTATTTGACTAACAGGTTCCTTGTGAATTATTTACTTATTAACTAACATATATGTGATGGCACCTGGATGATATTATTAGTTTCCAACAAAGGGACATAACATAGTGAGAACAATAGCAAACACTCTGTGAATAACCCACTAATGTTCAATTTAGGTGTTACAAATACACAAGTAAAAACCAAATTCGATTTTATTAAATGTCACCCCTAGGTCGGTTCATTCAACAAACATATCCATAAAGAAAAAAATACCAGTTATATTCAAGTGTATGAAATAATCAACAAGAAATACCATTCATAATTATTGTATATAGTATACACATTCACTTACATTTTTTTCCATAGCTTCAGATCTTTCTAACATTGTAATTAATTTAGCTTCATGTTGATTAAGTTCTATACAATTTTTATATAAAACATTTTCAATATCAACAATTGTTTCATTTAAATAATTGAGATTATTTCCTGGGGTAGTCGGTTTGATTACTTTTTCTGTAGTAGAAGTAGTATTTGAAGTTGATGTGGAATTATCTACATTTGATAAAAGATTTTCAAAATCATGGTTTATATTATAAGACTTCTGAATATTGTTCATTATGTTATACATTATTAAATTAGAAGCTTTATCAAGATACAATAAATTGCACCATAAGCAATTACTTAAATGATATCAGTAGTACATATAAGTGTATATTAGATAATTGTTACGGGAAGTAAAATTAAGTACTATAACTACCGGTATATATATGTTCAGTAATTAGAATAGAAAACTGTTACACTGTCAAGTTGTTCAGTACACAATCCATATATATTCGGTTAACTTTAGACCATTTTGTGTTTTGTTTAGTATAATATACCAAGTAGAAATGAATAGGTAGACAATTTCATATAAGGCTTATGTATTCTATTTAAACTTAAAAATAACAATTTTTTTACTAATTGGACAATCAAACAAAGTTCTTATGATAATATTTAGATAATAGTTGTTAAGTGTTAAGTTTATTTTGTTCCATGAAGGTTTCTATATTGTTATATAGTGAAATTAAATCGAAAATGTTAGCATTAACACTTACATGTAACGTGTTATGTAATGTTTGATAAAATTAGTGAAATGAATGTAAAAACTGTACTAGAAGTTTCTCATCAAGCCATTCTGTAAATTAAAGAAATACACAGTGAATGATTAGATAACTCAATAGTGTTGTGCAGATTATTGGATTTAAAGTTCCATGACAAGGACTAGCTTTGATCAAACAACTATTGGAAACTTGAAAGCAGCGAGGTGTTTAGCCCTAGAATAAAACTCCTAAACAATGTACATCGTTGACCATATAGGGGTAGAAACCCGAAATTAATAGAATTGCATCATTAAGGTAATCCGTCCATTTGTGTTAACAATCTACTTCATTGTATTAAGTTCTGAATGGTTATTACTAAGTTATTCCATACTGCGATGAAAGAGGTACCTAGTACTAACTGAAATTTAGTAATAATCTTCTCAATACGTGATGTAAAACTATGAATAGAGTTTAACTGGCATGTTTGTAAAAGTAAGAAAACGAAAGCTTTTTCACTAAAATCAATAGCATTATTGCAAAGATAATTTAAGTTCCCATTTAATTTTACTTACATAATGTTATTGATTTGTGACATGTAAATAATATCTGTCAAGCACTTCCATCATTTCTTTTACAAAATGTTAAACATATTACTCAAGTGATTTTCAATTGAATTATATCGTTAACTAATCTAATGTTAATATGCATTTTATTCATGTCTACAATATTGATAATAACACATTTTCTAAGATTTACGTTACTATAATATACTCTCAAAATATACCTTTTAGCTTAGATATTAATCATTTTACTGTTTGAGTTGGATTGGCAAGCAGAATCCAGGACGCGCATTTCGTCCTAGTTTGGGCTCGTTAGATGGATGTACTGGAATCCCAGCGTTGACGATGACAATGGAAATCGAACTCAGTCCGTTTTGTGCCAAACGCAACCGCGTTCACCACTAGGCTACCTAGTCCAGATAGCTGTGCTTGTACAATGGATATGTATAAATGACTAGAATGTATTCGGATTTTTCTGTTGATTTGTCATATAATGAACGCGGTGGCAACGGAGATAGATCAATTTCAGTCCATAACAAATCAGCGGGAAGACCAAAATACATACTAATTACAATCATTATACTACTGTTCAGTAAAAGACAATTACTTTACCAAATATAATATGTAACAAACTTATTCAACTAGAAATTTCTTTGAAGTATACGAATACAATTCAGTTCTCTAAATAACTGAAAAGTTCAAAATATATAAACTACTTCGGAATATTTAAGTAGTTAAATTAGGGTAGGCAAAGTGTCCACTACTCACATTACTCAACTTAGTAGCTGTTTCAAGAGATATCTCAATAAAACCTGATACTATCAGTAAAAATTTTCCAAATGATTAAGTTTTTATATGAGCCTGTATCTCATCATAATCTTATTTTACTTTGAGTTTTAAGTCACTTTTATGGCGGAAGAATTTGATATTTACTGCTATTTTGATAAGTCAGTGAAACAGTAAATGTACTTATGCGTCATAGTTACTCACCTACTTTATCCTACATATAAGTGTTTAAAGAAAGATTGGACCCAGGATCATCGAAAGTAAGAAAGAGTATTGATATCGTAACTACTGTATTCAATAAGTGTTAGGGATTCGATATCCCTAAAAATACAATTGTTCATTTTATCAAGTTGTATTGATTTTTGTAAACTTGATTTATAAACTTTCATCACATTTTAATGTGAGTCAATGTAAGTTATATTCACAGAGTATATTTGACAATATTTCATTGTATTAATAAAATGTTTATGATTGCAATTTTTGATGAATAGTCACTATAAATATACGAATATTTTGTACACGACTCACTTCCCTTTTTCACTGGAATAAAGTTTCCTGTTTTCTCGTCTTCTGACTTCTGATTTTGCGACTAAGAGGGTTCAAGGCGTTCAAGTGCTAAGATTGCGTTGCGGCTAGTCAAAGTCATCAAGCACGAGATATAACAACTGGCGACGGGGTGAACTCATCAAAATGTCATTTACCTTCGAACAACTTGATGCCTTGCTGGAACGCCAAGAAAAACGCTATGAACAGTTCCAGATACGTATGCTAGAAACTTTAACTCAGCAAATGAATCTTACCCAGAAGGGGCTATCAGAAAACTCATGCACATCTCACGCCGATTCAATCATGAACTCCATAAATGATTTCCACTTCGATGGGTTAGCTGGTATTACATTTGATTCGTGGTTCAAGAAGTACGAAGACTTATTCACAGTCGACCTGGAAAAAATTGATGATGCCGCAAGAGTCAGAATGCTACTTCGAAAACTTGGCACGGCTGAACATGAACGCTACACTAACTACATCCTACCAAAGAACCCAAGAGATTTTAGTTTCGAAGCAACAATAAAGATTCTGTCGCAAATCTTTGGTGAACAATCATCCTTATTCAACATTCGCTACCAGTGCCTTAAACTATCAAAAGCAGGCGATGACGACTGGGTGAAACATGCAGGCTTAGTGAATCGTGAGTGTGAACGATTCAAACTATCATCAATGACAGAAGACCAGTTTAAATGTTTGGTATTTGTATGCAGCCTGCAATCACCTGAAGATGCTGACATCAGAACCAGAATTCTGAGTAAAATTGAACAGTGTCCAAGCATCACTCTCCAAGAAGTTACCAGTGAATGTCAGAGGTTGGTGAACTTGAAGCATGATACTTCTATGGTCGAGATTGGTAGTCGTCCTCCGTACGTCCACGCAATAACTGAGCGAAAAGATTCTAGTGTGCAAAAGCAATGTGGCTTACAACCTCCTTCCCCATGCTGGTTATGTGGAGAATGGCACTATAAGAAGTTTTGTCCATACAAAGACCATCGTTGCATTAAGTGTCATCGTAAAGGACACAAAGAGACTTACTGTACAGGGAAGTCACATCGTCGTCGTCCACCAAGACTTTATTCCAGAAAATACAAAGCCCGTGCAGTAACCAACAAAATAATGGTGGCTCACACTAGCACACAGCTTTCCAGCCGAAAAAAATATGTTACCTTAGAGGTCAATGGCCATCGTACTCGTCTACAGCTTGACACTGCCTCCGACATAACGCTTATTAGCCGAGCAACTTGGAAGCAAATTGGCAAACCCCCAGTGTGCCCAACAATTCAGCTAGCCCACAGTGCATCAGGAGGTAAATTAAATATTGTTGGAGAGGTATGCTGTGAAGTTGCGAAGGGAAATGCAAAGTCAAATGCAACTGTATACCTCACAGAGAGTCCAGGATTAGATTTGTTGGGACTCGACCTCATAGAAACTCTGAAACTGGCCGACCACTCGATTAATCATGTCTGCAGCCGTGTCAGGACGTCTGAGATGTCAGTAAAAAGGATGAACACTGTTTTAGAAAGACACCACAGAGTGTTTGCAGAAGAACTGGGAGAATGTAATAAAGCAAAAGCACGGCTAGTCCTCAAGCATGGTGCCACACCAGTATTCCGACCCAAACGTCCAGTGCCGTATGCGGCTTTACCTATTGTTGAGCATGAGTTAGCACGCCTTCAAGAAAGTGGAGTCATCGAGCCGGTAAACTTTTCCGAATGGGCAGCGCCAATTGTGATCGTTAAGAAGCCCAATGGAAACATCCGACTATGTGCAGATTATTCTACAGGCCTTAATGAAGCATTAGAAGCCCATCAGTACCCGTTGCCGTTACCAGAAGACTTATTTGCAAAGTTGAATGGAGGAAGATACTTCGCAAAATTGGATTTATCAGATGCTTATCTACAAATTCCAGTAGCTGAAGAATGCAAACAATATCTAACTATAAATACGCACAAGGGATTGTTTCGGTATAACAGACTTCCATTTGGCGTAAAGACAGCTCCATCAATCTTCCAACAAATCATGGACGCTATGCTACAAGACATTCCTGGTACTGCTGCTTATTTGGATGATATACTCATAATGGGTGTAGATCAAGCCGATTTAGAAAAGAAACTGGATTTAGTGCTCACGCGAATTGGAGATTTTGGGTTCCGACTGCGTGCCGAAAAATGTGATTTCCATCTGCAGCAAGTACGTTACTTGGGATTTATAGTGGATAAGGATGGAAGAAGACCTGACCCGGATAACATTGAAGCTATTAAGACGATGCCACCGCCGACAGACGTTCCAACCCTACGATCCTTCTTAGGGATGGTCAGTCATTATGGTGTATTTCTTCCAGACCTGCACCGCCTGCGAGCTCCGCTGAACTGTCTACTGTCGAAAAATGCCAAATGGATCTGGTCAGAAAAATGCCAGGAAGCGTTTACGGAAATCAAACAACTTCTATCATCGAACTTACTTCTAACGCACTATAACCCAACCCTACCCATTATGGTTGCAGCAGATGCTTCGAACTACGGAATTGGTGCAGTGATTTCACATGTTTACCCAGATGGATCAGAAAAGGCGATTTCCCATGCTGCACGATCATTAACAGCAACGGAGAGGAACTATAGTCAAATAGAGAAGGAAGCCCTTTCTATTATCTTTGCGGTAAAAAAGTTTCACAAAATGCTATTTGGCCGACCGTTCACATTATTGACAGACCACAAACCACTACTTGCAGTTTTCGGATCCAAAAAGGGCATTCCAGTTTATACAGCAAATCGTCTGCAACGATGGGCCACTACTCTGCTTGGTTACGATTTTAAGATAAAATACCAACCGACGAAGTATTTTGGTCAAGCAGATGCCCTCTCAAGATTAATCGGCTCCCATACAAAACAAGAAGAGGATGTACTTGTGGCTAACATAGAAGCCGAAGCAGATGTCCACACAGTGTTGACAGACGCGGTTTCTGGACTACCGGTTACTTTCCAAGCCATCAAGGAGGCTAGCGAAAGAGACAGAACAATCAAGATCATACGTTATTATATACTCAATCAGTGGCCCACATCGCAACTCCAGGGCGAACTTTTACAGTACTTCCGTCGGCGAGACGCCCTAACAATTGTCGATTCATGTATCATGTTTGGCCACCGTATTGTTATCCCTGAAATCCTCCGTCAGCAGGTCCTAAACCAATTTCACAGCGGCCACCCAGGTATTAGCAAAATGAAGTCACTAGCTCGAAGTTACGCCTACTGGCCGTCAATGGATCGGGATATAGAAACGAAGTGCCGCAGCTGTTGGTCCTGCCTACAAGCTTCAAAGAGTCCAGCCAAAGCCGAACCTCAACCTTGGCCGAAACCAGACGCCCCTTGGAGTAGAATACATGCTGATTTCGCTGGTCCAATACAAGGCAGAAATTACTTAGTTGTTGTGGACGCTTTCACAAAGTGGCCGGAAGTATACCACATGCAAAGTTTGACGTCAGAGGCCACAATTCGCAAACTGTCCAGACTTTTTTCCTGTTTCGGCGTCCCAGAGGTCCTGGTGACCGATAATGGAACCCAGTTTATGTCGTCCGCATTCAAGCGTTTTTGCAGCGAAAACGGAATTACACACATGCAATCTCCACCGTACCATCCTCAATCCAATGGCCAAGCTGAAAGATTCGTTGATACATTGAAAAGAGCTCTGAAAAAAGGAGGAGATAGTGTGCCGATACAAGTTGTTGACAAATTCCTAATGTCTTATCGTGTTACGCCAAACCCAGCCGTACCAGAGGGAAAGTCACCGGCAGAGTGCATGTTCGGAAGGAGGGTGCGGACTATTTTTAACAGTATGCTGCCTCAGCAAAGAACGAATAAATCCAACGGTGAAAGTCAACAGACGACTATCCGTAGTTTTCAGGTGGGTGAAAAAGTGCTTATCAGATCATTTCGAGGTGATAGAAACTGGGAGCCGTGTGTCGTTGAACGCAGGATCGGAAAAGTATTATACTTAGTTCGGGGAAATTTCGGTACGTGCACAAGACATGTCAATCAAATGCGAAAGAACGGGGGAACAGTGAAAACGCATGGACGACTTCCATTTCAAATGCTGGTGGACACATTTCCAAAGAGCCCCAGTAAGAAGGAACGCAGAAGATTCAACGCCAAAACAATCAAACCACCCCGAGTAATGGACCGCAAGCGGAACACGGTAACAAGGTTGCAAGTTGACCCAAGTAGAAAATCATACATACAAAAACCGTGAAGAGGGAAGGTGATGAATTGGCTCCCAGAAACCTCAACGAAGCCTCCAGAACGCTTGGAGGTGCCTAGTGTTTTTACCAGACTACCACAAAGCTGAACTGGTCTCGAGAAACCTATCAGCCGTTTTCTTTTTTTTTTTTTAAAAAAAAAGGGGGAGGTGTTAGGGATTCGATATCCCTAAAAATACAATTGTTCATTTTATCAAGTTGTATTGATTTTTGTAAACTTGATTTATAAACTTTCATCACATTTTAATGTGAGTCAATGTAAGTTATATTCACAGAGTATATTTGACAATATTTCATTATATTAATAAAATGTTTATGATTGCAATTTTTGATGAATAGTCACTATAAATATACGAATATTTTGTACACGACTCACTTCCCTTTTCACTGGAATAAAGTTTCCTGTTTTCTCGTCTTCTGACTTCTGATTTTGCGACTAAGAGGGTTCAAGGCGTTCAAGTGCTAAGATTGCGTTGCGGCTAGTCAAAGTCATCAAGCACGAGATATAACAATAAGTAATTTAATTATTTTTGTAGCACAAAATTTGGGAAGAACGCACTGATGTAATAAGATCGGATTTATCATGTGTAGCAAGAGATGAGATCATTGTCCTTTTCTAACTATGAGAGGACACATGAACCAAAGTTACTGACTTGATTGTTTATACTGCTATCACTTTGTATAAGGCAAGTTCAGATGAGGGGAAGTAATACCCCTAGGTACCTTAAGTGAGATAGATCTATTTACCACAGCCACTATGGATCGAATGTTTCCCTATCCGTCTACAAATTCGAACTTCGTTTGACGTGTCTTAAGTTATAAAGTGAAGTACTTATGAGCTTGCACAAATCACCCAGTAGCTCACTTGGCAACTGTCAGCTTTAGTCAATATTCGAAGTTACATAACGTAATATAACAATAAGGTAGGTTGAATATAAATGCGACTAAGACGCAATGAGTGGGCGCATTAGAAATCGAGTTGTAAATCAACATGGAAATCACCTTAAACAATTCTACTATTTACGAAAATACAACAGTAGTAAACGATATTACAAACGTCAGGTGTTTGGAGTATGTCGACAGAAACCATCGACGAACATTTTGCTGAAGGTGGTACTACAAAGTAAGGTATAATCGTAAACTATTTAATCAATGCTCAAACAGAATGCTGTCAAAATATATCTACATGAAATAATTTGTCGAACGGTAGTAACAAGTTGCCATTCACTATTGGAGAAATTCTGATAACTAACTTCATTCTATGAGATTTGCACAGATACATCCACTTGGATCCAGCCAGATTCTAAGTATGAGGTTTGTTGATAATACTCAGTTATTAATATTGAAGTAAGTAGAACGAGATTCGAAACCGTGAATAGTTTAATAACTGAGATATCGTTCTAACCTAAGAAGTTAGCATGAAATGACAATCATAAACCATTTTTTACTATAATAGGAATACTTTTAGATCTGATCAAAATTACAACAGAATCCAATGGGTACTCTACTAACTAGAATATAATGTTTTAGAATACAATCGTCTCGAAATGATAATCATGTTTAATACATACTAAGTACACATCGATATGAATGACAGGAACTACCCATCTCTAGTCACACAAATCAAATATTAAGGCAATGGTAAACGCAACACAAATTATCTTCAAGAAAATTTGCAGTATTCCCTCGCCCCCCATTCCAATTAAATGTTGACACAACTCCCAACTATTGAAAAAATAAAAATAAATGAAAAATTACTCCCATCACCATCCAACAGTGACGCATTTAATGAATACCCATGAAAGCTATCCATACAGGGTGTTTTACAGTGACTAATTTAAAAATTCGAAAAAGCATATTTTGATGTATTTATGTCAAACGTTTAGGAAATAACAAATTTCCGAACACCATCCATTTTGTCTCAAGATGAGACTCTTCAAGAAATCTATGACCTGATTCGGGACTAAATCAATTGTTTGCAAGTAAGTATGATACTTTTAAACCATTAGACAGGAATTCAGGATGCAGCTTTTTCGATTCAACTGAAGATAATTATTCATCAAGTAACAGAAGGAAATAAAAATATGCATTGTATCTATCATAAGTAATAAGTTAACAATTAGTGAATTAAAATTAACTGCGTATGAAACAATTATGTAACACTATGTACACAATGTCATCAGCATTACCAAAATAAATGCAAATTAATGTGTAATAAAAGTGTAAACACTTTATAATAGAAAAACATATTTTAGGAAAATTAATTAGTGGATTAAAAGAAAATGTCAATTTTGAGATGTAAAGCCTTGAAGATAAGCTATCCACCGAGTAGCTGTAGTATTCCATTGAATAGCACGTTTTGGATCTAAGTCAACTAAAGTTAGAAGTTGATTAATATGCACAACATGATAACTCCAACGAGCTCGATTAGGTCCAGAAGATAATTGAAAACTATCTTTTTCAAACGATTTGGATTTGTATAGTTTGATTGACTCATAATTATAGTGTGCATAAAGATGATTAAGATCATAAAAACTGCCACTACCAGAATCAAACAATGGGAGTAATTTAGACAAACTTGCTAATCCCGCATCCAACAGGTTTTGTGCTTTTGTGAGATAAGCCGAAATCAAGGGATCTGAAGAGGACATTGGTAACTAAAATGACGCATAAAATGAAATAATGAAATAGATTATGTTAATTAAGGAAATAATAATAATATTGTACGAAATACAAAAAACACAGTGCACAAACTGTCCGTTAACCCTTATACGCAGATTTCTGCACTACTATGATTCTACGAACTTACTAACTCCGAAACCTTAAAACAAGAAACAGAAGGTGAAATACACAAAATAAGCTATACAATCGAGGTCAGTATGGGCAGATAAAACAAGGGTATTTATAATCTACGAGATAGAGCTTGCAGAGTTTTATGAAAACGCCAAGATGGATCAAGTTTGTTAGGAAGCCAGTTAAAAAAATGAAATCAAAAGAAATACGAGTATGAGAAACAGACCAGAGATTTTTCAAACAGCAGGATTATTCGTCGATGACCATAGAACCTCATGAACAATTGGTGCGAATTGCTGTAATTTAATGCCAGCGATTGAAAACAGGACAATCAAACATTTGACTTAATCAAATATTTCATACACCTTGTTCCCTTTATTATTTTCAAGAGAGCAAGAACAAATATTTGTGCAGAATAAGATGAATTCATTTTATTTCGTTGCTTTCTCATCAGCTGCATACAACCTAGAATAATATTTTACAAAATGAATATTTGAAACAAAGTTTAACGTACTCATGAGAGTGTTTGAACTTGGCTGAAATCAAACATGTTAGACATGTGAACATAACTAAAATGTTGGAGAAAATGCTGTAAATATATAGATCCAATACAAAAGAAGACACCAGAAGGCGAAATAGAGATCAGAGTTCAGATGATTACATAACAAGAGGGGGTTAGAAATATTTGATTATAATGTAAATTCAGCTCAGTTGTTAAACTTAACATGACCCAATTAAACACGAAAGTTGAACTCAACCATCTGAAAAAAAGTGATGATGTAATGAAAAATGTGATCCAAAAGTAATAAATGAACTAGGCAATGAAAATGACGACACATAAGTCAGGTTATCAGGGTAAATAAAAGATAATAACAGTTTTTTATGGACACATAAGTTTGGTTTCATTAGTTTAATGGCAATCGCTTAAGCATATTTTAAAAGATTTGAAGTTTTTTTGTCTATTAAATACTTTGAATGATTTATTGATGTCAATCTGGAGTCTTGCGTCAATCAAATGTTTAACGATTCCACTGTTAGATGTTCTCATTCCTGTGAGTCGAGGATTTTTGTTCACATGTCTAACATGTTTGATTTCAGCCAAGTTCAAACACTCTCATGAGTACGTTAAACTTTGTTTCAAATATTCATTTTGTAAAGGAGCATCATTCTAGGTTGTCTGCAGCAGATGAGGAAGCAACGAAATAAAATGAATTCATCTTATTCTTGCTCTCTTGAAAATTAATCAAATACCTACTCATGCAGGGGCAAAAAATGTAAAATGATGTAATTGCCTCTGGGATGTGCAATTCTAATTCTGGGGTGGGAATATTACACTGGTATTGCTAGTGAACAAACTTGAGAGTAAAAGAGGTCAATTAATGCTTTTCCATTTTCAAAAGTGATAAAGCAGCAACGATGGGACCATAAGATCTGACACTAGCAAGCGATCACATATATGTGTATCTATTAACATATATAAGTCATATAATGAACATTCCAGAACATTATCAGGTATGTCTGAAAACAGGCAGTAATGTATCCATAAAAGACTCTACAGTTGAACAACTAGTGAACAAAACAGCATTCAATTCCGCATTTCCGAAGCCTTTGTTGAACATTTACAGAATACAAAACTGTAAATTATAAGGAACCAATTTAATTTTTTTTCTCATCATCGCACTAACCTTGAGTTTTCCAAAAACTTAGATGTAGTTTAATGAAAAATAATCTACTTCTAACTCAGTCCTATGAATACATACATAAAAGTCATCTTGAACGATAGTTATAAATCGTGAAATCCAATATAAACGAAAGTAAAACGCGTCATGGATGGTAAATCCAAAAAGCGTTTGGAACACCACACAATTAAAGTAGAAACGAAGATATTGGAGTGACCGCATATCGTGGATGATAGATGAAAAAATAGTTGTAGCAGTAAAAATTGGTAGTTAACGAATAGTGATCGAAAGTGGGTGGCTTATTATGACTGTTACAAATTAATTTCATGTTAAACAGACATTTTATTATAATGTTCTGCAAAAGCTGAGAATGCCTGGCTGTAGTAAAATTTATATTACTGAGTAAAGCTATTATTATTACTATACTATTATTAAATGTTTCGATGTATTGGATTTCTGAGAGAAACTTTAGAGCAGATAATGTAATATTGAGGCGGTTTCAACTAGAGTTCTATGAAAAAGAACTACAACATTGTGAATACTTCCATAAAACAGTAAACCATAATAACAGTACACACAAGGTCTTCAATTATGATTAGAGTGAGCCCAAACGACAAAGTCTGTACATTCCGACAGTCAATGGCTTTGTGTCATAGTAGTAATTCATTTGCCTATTATAAGTTCATGAAATCTATTTAACACACCATTTCTGTGTGAGGGCTACTCGACTGCCAAAAAAGAAAATAGGCGAAATGACTTTTGAACAAGGATGTTACGTCTTGGTCTGACCACCAAATAGATAGTTTAGTGCCTTAATAGCAATTGAAATCTTTGAAAAGAAGTATACTTACTTTGGTATAATCATACAACCCAAGAAGTGAATAAATAAATCCATTTAATACATGAATTGGTGGATCAAAGGGATATTCTTCAAACCATATTATATTTGATTGGTTAAGAAAATATGAACGGATACCACCATGATTTACGTGTATGTTAAATAAATATAGTGCGCGATGACAAGCATCTAGATATACTCGATTACCTGTGTAACTGTAAGCTCTAACTAGAAGTGAAATTGCTTGACCTGAAATGAACAAATATGTGATTAAACAAACTTAGCGGTCGTACAGAAAAAAGTTTCCATACTGTAAATATTGAAATTAAGCTTAGATGGAGTGATATGAATGATTCCAGTTACTATGCACCAAAGTAGCATCAAAAAGTGAAAGCCAGAACGAAAGAGGATGTGAATGTGTAACAAATAGACATATTTAAATTTGATAACATGAATGGACCTGGGTTAGACGAGCACTGAGAACCGCGAAACATTGAACAGCTGTCCCGTAGTATAGGGCTATTCGGCAGTGTACATCCGCGACCCTAACAGGGATCGCGCCAAAGAGCTTCAGTGTCACGGTAGTCAACTAACCGCGAAACCACCGATTCGGCCAGCATCTGAGGGTTGAGAATTCTAATTTCAATCAATTCGTGATATACTGCGCGACCTCACCCATTACTATCAATGGGTGACTCAAACACATCTGACAAACAGTAATGGCTTTTTAAAGACTTGAAAGGTACTGAGCGTTTACCATCGTTCTTGGGCTTAGTGATTGAATATTTATGATAGGTACTTGCTAGCAGTTCGAAACTCTGTGTTATAACGTGTGAAAAGTTGTGCGCGGACGCCTATTGAAGTGTGCCTAGTTTATAATGCGCGACTGCCCTATGCCCACCAGGTCCCAAGCCGGAGATAGAAGACAATAGACCAACCAGACAGATCGGAATCAGATTCAGATTATATTTCATACATTCCTTTATATATACAAAATAATCGTAGTGATTATTCATCAATTGAAATTATCAACATTGTTAATAATACAAATAAATGTTGTCAAATGTGTTTACATAAAATTGATGAAAGTTTACAAATCATGTAAACAAAAAATCAATACAACTTGATAAAATGAACAATTTCTGGGGATTTCGAATCCCTAACACCCTGCGATCATGAAATACACATCTCAAAAAAGGTTAATGAAAGTGGATGGCTGTTGTTACTTCATGATTTAGAAAACCGCAGCTCTAATCATTCAGCAGAATCGTAAATAACCGGGTGTCACACATACTTGGAGGTTGAAGGTGACTAAAAATACTCAACATGTCTTTAAGCAACCTAAATCGGTATAGGTTCACGACTCCATTCAGTGACTTACTACTCTCTTTAACTGCAACTAGACAACTAACTCGATATTGTTGATCTGCTGAACATGAACAATCCATTGAATCTAAGTAAAACGTTGATATATTTATTACACAACTACCAACAAGCATGCACAGATTCGATGCACTAAATAGTCATATTTTGGTTAGCCTTCTCATTGGCACAAAATTAAGTAAATAATACAATCAGTCAATTCTAGTTAGTCTTCTTAAATTAAGTGTGAATACAGAATGAGAAATACTTGTTTCATAAACGTCCAACGCGCATCAAACTTCTTCAAAGTGTGCACTCATTTTCAATATACATTTATCAGTAATTGAATGATGAAAGCATCAACCACATAGTATTTGAAACTTTCCTCTAAAAAAATACACTCTTCACATTTGACAGGTGAATGTTAATAAAATGGCACCAGTAATGAACTACATTTAGCTTTCCTACATAATCTACTGATAAAGGACACGTCCATATTGATGGTAAGTGGTTGAAGGCGATAGGCAAGAAATCCAGCTTGATATCAGTTAAATACTGACTACCTAGAGCCACCTAACATCAAAACGTAATGCACATGGTGTCAAATCACGTTAACTAGTAGTCAAATTTCAACTGATTTAATAGAATTCATACAACAATAAATGGATCAGATAAGTATCGCACTGGTCATTACTCAGTGGTCAATCCAATATACAACTATATTTCAGTGAAATTTCTATTAAGATATTATTCGTCAGATATATGTCCATGAAGCTACAACAATGAAGCATGTTTAAATATACTATTAACACTTAGTTTTATGATAACATCTGATATGCCGGGCACCTAATGAAAATTGACTATCTTCGGGAACTGTGCTTTAGAACATTATTTCAATTATTATGACTGTGGACAGTGTTAACATTTCATTTCTAAGACTGTTACGTTCCCCTTGCCCGGTTCTCTCGTTTTGTATATTTGCTCTTTGTATATTGTTTATTTACTATGAACCATGCTTACTTAATTGTGTACAAGTTGTAACATTCACCGCCACCCTTCCCTTTGTTCTATACAAATGTTATATTCTTGATTGGTTCACTGTGTGGTCTGATTTTATGTATATATAAAGGCATGATTAAAATACAGTACGTTCTCGGTTCTCGCTCTCTCCGTCTTCCTGTTCTCAGTTCTCGGCTGTGGTTGTTCTATTGTCGGCCTGGGGGTGAATGGGCTTAGGTATATCGAGCATTATCAACTAGGCACACATATCACTGGTGTTAGCGTCCACCAACCATCTCATCCTCTCCTCTCTTTCTTTCTCACGTCATAACAACATCATTGATTTAATAGAACAGACAGTTAAAATTAATAACTAATTTTTTACAATACAGAATTTAACAAATCAACTAAATAATTACCTTGTCCCATAGCAGAATACCATCCAGGTTCTAAAGGTTTTCTACGATTAAGAGAACGTTGGACATTTACGGACCAACCACCAAGTCTATCTTGATGTTTAATAAACCAGTCAGCAGCAGATACAAAACGTATTTCATGAAATAACTTCTCTGTTAATGTCATTTTATTTATAGGTGGTAATGATGATGATGATGTTAAACTGTTTGATTCACTAAGGTATAATTTTTCAACTGTAATTTTATTAATATCATTATGAGGATTAACATAGAAATTGATTTCCAATACTTTTACATGACTGTAATTGAATCAAATGAAACAAACAATTGAAATAAACGTTTTCTATAATAATAAATCATTTATGTACAAATCATTACATAATTAGAAACTGTTTACTATATAAACACACATATGCCTTGAAACATGGTATATTGTACCAAAGTATCATGACACATTATTTTAATTCTACAAATAATTATAATATAAAGGATACAATTACAATTTACACAAAAAGTGAAATTGAATTACTTACAACGGATAATTACTAGTAGTATTATTTATATTCAAACTATTCATATCAGCATATTTAGATGATTTCCGATATGGATTGAATACTTTCATTAAATCTGTGTAGATATCACGTGATAGCCTAATACGATCAATAAATCCATAAATTCTGGCTTTATTTTCACATTCAGGCATCCAATATGTGACTATACTATTATTAAAGTTAGTAGCATAGGTTTGCTGAAAGACAAGAACGCAATAATATAGAAATGAAGTAAGTTGTTTAGTAAGAGTCAATCAATTATAAAAGACGTATAACCTGAAATAAATGTGCGTTAGTTTAAGTTATCATACCACCTAATCACAACAAGATGAATACCAATGGAGTAAAAGTAATCATAGTAGCAATACTATTGACTAAACACTGAGAAAGGATGATAACAAATGAATAAAGAAACAATGTAACTCATGATCTAGAGAAAGATGTATAGTGAATGCATCTGCTTTTATATGACTGATTACGAGCTACGCCAATCAATGTCTCAAATCAGTGATTAGAGTTACCTCGAGGAAGTCATTAGGTAACTTATTATTAATTTGATCAAAAAAGAAGTTGGATCAATCATATTGAATGCAAATTATGTTTCATCATATAAAGTAGTTGATGTTGGATACTATGAGCACAGTTATCTAAAGGCATAGTGTTTTAACAGACCACCAAAACGTTCGGTATCACATGGAATTGCTTATGTGAGCAACGCCCAAAAATTCACAACACGAGAATGCAGTGGTGACATTGTGTGTTAACAAATCTTTATATATATATATATATATATATATATATATATATATATATATATATATATATATGATAAAGATTCACCTAGCATTTCGTAATTCGATTGCTTTCTTGTATTGAATTATGCTACTTTTTAATATTAAATAGTTTATGTTACTACCAATTATTTTCTAACTTGTGAGGTATGACATTTACATGTTTACTGAATATTTTAATTTATTTCCTTATTTGCAATAACATTCCCTTGGGTTTTCTCGTTTATTTTTTTGTGCCACTTATTGAAACCTTATCTTTGAGAAACATTTCGGTCGAGTGCTAATGAAGACCAGAGAACACTGCGAACAGCTCCTTCGCCCTAGGATGGGATCCACTCCCCTGTGTACCCGTTAGGGGGTCGAACCCAGGACTTCAAAGTCTCGTGGAAAACGCCTAACCATCACCAGCACTAGGCCGGCGTGATAAGGACCAACGATCATCCGATGCTGCTGGAGATAAATGTCTCGATCCTAGCTGGTCTGAACTCCACCAGTCGCAAATTCTCGTTAAAAATTCGACAGTCATGAATGAGATCATTAGTAAGCTGATTATTACACATATATTAAAGTGATTTTGTGAATATTGGAATTCGTTTGTTATTTGTATTTATCATACAATGATCTTGGTTGAGTACCATTGAAGACCACAGAACACTAGGTAGCTGTTTGGTGATGGTCGTAGCACTATATCGCAGATTGACTGAAGCAAAAAACCTACCACTGAACACTTGCCTAGTGTTGTTGATTATTAGCCGTTCGCTGTGAGACCTGGATCTGATTATCAATTCGGGCTGTTAGTGATTATTGCCAATAAGTCCAACACTACTACGAAACAGATATCCAGGCCTTACTAGTTTTCAGTGGTAGCCACCTGAGATCAATATGTGACAAATAAAAATAACATATTACGACAAATCTCAACAACAATTCAGATTACATGAAACAGTTTGCCTACCCTGAATACATAACGCTTGATTCATTTACGTTAACTGCTAGGAGTGCCTGATAGAAATAGCTCTGTAATTTAATCTGTGCTGATTGCTTAAAGGGTGCACTTTTCTAATCATATTTTAAATGCGTCATCCATGCATCGATACTTAGTGATCTAGGGTTTCAAAATTCTATTGTTTATAATGATTTTTCCTTAAAAGTACTTTATTCAAAGATAAATTGACACATAATGCGTAACTCAATCATTCTGTTAATATGATCCTGTAGAAAATGTTATTTGTTGGCAGATAACAAAATACTATAGTTTTACATTCCTTATCATGAACGTCTAGCTAATGATTACGATGTATTTGACCTTCTGTTATTTCAATTCAGCTGGAAACCAATAATTCACTTCATGATATTGTTCATACGAAGGTTACCCACAAATTCCACAACAAATTGCTAAAAAATTATTAATAATGGTGAAAATAAGTAGGTTAAGCATACCTTACGTTGCAAAACAACGTAAACCACTTATCAAGCAAAAATGCTAACCCTATTTACTGACATACTTCACTACAATCATCTCTTTTGTTTATAGAATGTTATTAATACATCATTTATCAGCTCCAAATTCGTGTACATCTACGTGTGAGGTCTAGCTATACTATCTGGTCTCCTAACCCGGAGTAGGTGGATCAGAATTCCAATCTACGATTTAATGTTAGAAAGTAGAAATCAACCACTAAGTCGCTACTTTACAAATTAATATAACTTTACAGTACAAAAATAATAAACTTACATATCTACTAGGGTACGAAGAACAATTGTAAACAACTAGAACTTTGGTAGGGTATTTGTTAATTCCAACCATTTGAGGAGGATACAATAAAAGTGATAATTCAACAAAGCTTCCGTATGTCCATTGATGGCCAATCATAACGAAATAATCCCATCGTTTTAGTCTTGGTATAATTGACAATACTCGACCTATAGAGTCGATTTTATTAGCTACAACAAGATAAAAAGAATATATACAGCTCTGTCGTAACCTAAGAATTCATTTAAGGACAATATATGATATCTCAGATACGTGCAGTACACATTACTTATGTACATAAACTAAGTCCTACAGAAGTTCTCTTTAAACTTTGTGCTTTCAAAATTAATGGAAACTTTTCATAGATATTACGTTATAGTAAATACATTCCTATTTGTTTATGCTATTCGGTTAAAGATAAGACGAGATTGATGGATAAATACATGAGGCTTCACACTTGTACTATCTACGTATAACCAATTTCTCAACAATTTTGTAAATGAGAACAAACAGTAACACACAGATGAATAAATGGGTTACTTGTGCACTGCAAGTCTTCTTAAATTACACTTAAGACAAGTATAGAGCATATTATTACTTCCAAGTAGCATCAAGGAAAAAATGCCGTTTTCGACCATCTTAATATGTATTTTCCGACGTCGATTAGGTTAAATGACGCACGAGAGCATGCCCTAATATATATCAGAACATTACCCAAAAAAGTTATTAAAAGGTGAATGTAAATCAATTCAACTATTGAACATCCAGTCAGTTCTAAATATATCTTCACTAGGATCTTCGCACGAAATAAATCACAAAGTCAAGCGTATTGTGTCTAAGAGAAGTGGGTTAGGAAGGTTGTACATAGCAAAAGCCTAAGGAAATCATCAAGTCAAACTCAATCATTGGGTTCAAAAGCTGAGTACCAGATTTACTATTCCACCATGATCTTAACGCATTTCCTATTTGGTTGGTTGTTTTTGCAAAGGAGATCATTTCTTTATTAATATTATTTGTAACGACAATCAGAATGACAAACATCCAGAATACGATTTAAGAAGACGGAATAAACAGGTGTCCATTCAGATATACTGGAACTCAAGGGACAAACAACAGAATGCATCTGTACCACCGATATGTTTCAATAGAGGATACTTATAAGAGTATACCGGTAAATGTCGAAACAACGACCAATACCTTAGCTGATACAGATTGAAGCTATTCTGTCCTTGGCATTCCAGCCCGCTAACTGTAGAGAGTTCAGCTTGAGTACGAAGATATATTTCATAAGCAGCCAAGACAAGAAAACATTCTTTTGATAGCATTCATTTATATATCAACGATTATTAATAAGTGTACTAAACTGGCGTACAAAATTGAACATTTACTCTAAATGCAACTAAGATTGGATAGATTTAGTACAATGAAAGTTCAACAAACCTGCTAAAATCAATACAGTTTTTCAACTGTTTTTCTAAATAATTGTATTTTTGTGGATCTAGAAACCCCCATAAAACGATTCTAACTGATTGTGAAACATGTTGCTCAATATCTTCATCCAATAATCATGATTATCACATGAGCATTAATTAGCATGTTTAACACCAGCCGGCGATGATTTCATGGGTAAGTTTAATGTCATCTTTTAGCTGCTCTACGCTTTGTTTTAACTTACTCCTACTCCAGTTACCACCATATTTCGTGATAGACAGTGGTTTGGAAAATGTAGTAGATTTTTTTTTAGTCACGCAAGTTAACGAACTTTGCCTGTAGCTCTCCTAGTGATTAAGATATTTAAATTCCTTGACATTAAATAACAGGTTGAAAATCTACTTTTAGCAACTATGTTGTATCGTTAGTCACCACTAATTCTTAGAATGTAGCTTGAAGTAAAATACATGAAACCATACCTGGTAAATAAGTTAGTAGGCACAGTTTGTTTCTACATGAAGGTAATTAACATTCAGTGCCAATCACTTATTGAATGAACAATCCAGTTGATCATTGTACTCCATTATTATTATCACGCTTACAACTAAGCTATGTCAAATATCGTGAATTTGTAAGTATGTCACTTAGCTTCACAGTCTGAAATATTACTAGTGAACTGTTTTGGCTATAACTAAAATGCTTGTGGATATACTTTATTAATGAGATCCCACATCATCAAAACCTAGGTTACTTAGAGTTTCTCGCCAACTACCTTCGATACTGAATTACTTCTGTCAGTGGGAACATTACAAATTACTGGATAGAACTTGAGCACAACTAATGCAATGTATGGACATTACACTGATTACTACTTAGTAATTTATTGGTACAAATTGATATCAGTTATATAATCATTTTGAAGTGGAATAGATGATGGTTTTCCTTAAATGAATAGTTGTTTGTCATTATGGTTAACTAAATTAGCACTAAGAACATGGTATTCAACTCAGTTACTAGATATGCATTCAATGTGTTCGACTGTAAATCAGTTCCCCGAAACCAAAACATATCAAGTGTGGCTTCGGCATGAGACCAGTTAGTTGAAAGCTGAGCTTTTTGACCACGGCCAAAGTCACAAAACACTATTTTTCAATAGTTTTTGAAGTCTTTTATTACCTATTGTTCTAAAGGAATAACTATGTTTATTTTCTTTGTATAGCATTTTATCATTCTGCAATCAAGTAGCTTTTTTCATAAACTTCACTTATAAACCAACAGAATTCATCTGATGAACGGTAAAACCGTATGGAAATCTATGCATTTATTTACATATGTTAATAATGAATCAGTCACTATTAAAATATACGCATCATCAGGGGATTGCCTTAATATTGCCTTTTTAGTCGTACGTTTTAGTGAAGTTTGTATCTGATATCATAAATTGATCATTGAAAATCAAGAGGTACAGAATAGCCGTTACGTTTTAGTGAAGGGTTCCTCAACAGGGAAAACCCATGTTTCGACCTACTATGGAACTCACACTCCACAGACTTCTCAGCGATCATTTAATATTAGGAACATCTGATCTGGCACCTAACGGTTTGCGTTGCCAACTACATTTAATTCACGATATATTGCATGACCTCGTTTCACACCATTCGTAGAAACTGTCACACATCTATCCTACATGGGTGAACTCCACTGGTCATATCTCTTTACTACTGGTTTAGGATTACCTCCTAAATTTAGCCATTAATGAGTCCATATTGATTACAATTAGATGTTTTTGACATTATAAATCTTGATTGTCTGAAGGTGGAATCCAGTATGCATATTTGGTTCTATGAGCAACGTATTATCTTGATGTTAGACGTGTTAGCGTTTGAAACAACAAATACTATTTTCGAATAATGATGCAGCATTAACGCTGAAATGAAGGCATATCCACGGGTTTACCTGATGGTCAAATCCTAATTTTACTATTATATATATATTTGGTTTACATGGATTAGCATAACTAAAACTTGATTATTTTTGGTTGATCATATATTCTGGCTTCCCCATCTATTTCCCTCACTCATCACTTTTATCATTCAAAAGTTATTCCTTATTTCCCGATAGTAGCTCTCCTGGCGTTACTGCCGGTCCCAAGTCGGGGTAAAGGAGGAGGGTTGGGCATGGGGCTAGCATTCCCATCCCGTAAAACCCAAGCTTGCTAAAAAAATCTAACCAGATTAAACAAGGTAAACCATTTAATCTCTGCCTTGGGAGTGGAAGGATTGTTTATGACGCACCAACCCAATTAAACTTGATGGAGAAACTCTGGAAGAAGTGAATACTTTCACATATCTGGGGAGCATCATTGATGAACAAGGAGGGTCCGATGCAGATGTAAAGACAAGGATTGGCAAGGCCAGAGCAGCATTCCTACAGTTGAAAAACATGTGAGACTCAAAACAAATATCAACTAAACTCAAAGTCAGACTCTTCAATTCGAACGTGAAGACAGTCCTGCTGTATGGAGCTGAAACTTGGAGAATTACTGCAAACATCATCAGACGGATACAAGTATTTATAAACAACTGCCTACGCAAGATACTGAATGTCCGTTGGCCGGAAACCATCAGAAATAGCTTACTATAAGAGAGGACAAATCAACTTCCAGCAGCCGAAGAGGAAATTAGGAAAAGATGTTGGAAATGGATAGGACATACATTGTGGAACCCATCAGAGTGCATCACGAGACAAGCATTAACATGGAGTCCTGTTGGGAAACAGAAAAGAGGAAGGCCAAAGAACACACTGCGTCGAGAGTTGGGAACAGACATTTAAAAGATAAACAGCAACTGAAAACAGCTGGAAAGGATTGCTTAGGACAGAGATGAATGGAGAATCCTGGTGAGCGGCCTATGCTCCTCAGTGAGGAGTAATGGGCGTAAGTAAGTAAGTTAACGAATTGAAATAACGATTAAATTACCTTAGGAAAATTATTAATATAATGAATTTAGAGACAACCACATAAGTAGTAGCAAAATCTAATACTATGAATATTCTAAAAGTAATTCAAAACGTTTTAACCTTCATTCATTTAAACAACGTGTACACACATTTAAGAAACCATGAGCTAAGGATATAGCCATTGTTTAATTACCTTTCTCCATGTTCCAGCTGATGACAAATTGGCAATGCAAATGGTTTTTTTATAAACAATAAATGTGTAGTTTTTACTATTTAATAATGCTAGATTCTTACTGAATGTATAGTAAGAATAATGTTATTCTTATTTAATACCATATTTAAAGTTTCAGTACAAAATATCCACAATTACAATGAAATCATCATCATCATTATCAATGCCTGTTACCTCAAGTGAAGCACAGGTCGCCCACCAGCATTCTCCAACCAACTCTGTCCTGGGCTTTCCGTTCTAGCTCTTCCCGAATGCTCTCCATTCTCTTTATGTCTGCCTCCAATTCCCGACACAATGTGTTCTTGGGTCTTCCTCTTTTTCTTTGGCCTTTAGGATTTCAAGTTAGCTCTTGTCTTGTGATACAGTTTGATGGTTTCCTCAATGTGTGTCCAATCCACCTCCAGAGTCTTTTTCTAATTTCTTCCTCAACTGGAAGTTGATTAGTTCTCTGCCACAATAGGTTGTTGTTGATGGTATCTGACCAACGAATCCGAAGAATCTTGTGCAGAAAGTTGTTTATAAATACTTGTATCTTCTGAAGGGTGCTTGTCGTAGTTCTCCAAGTTTCAGCTCCATACAACACAACTATCTTCAGATTTGCATTGAAAATTTTGACTTTAATGTTGACTAGAAGTTGGTTTGAGTTCTAGATGTTTTTCAGTTGTAAAAATGCTGCCATTGTCTTACCAATCCGCGCCTTCACATCCGAATCAGACCCTCCTTGTTTGTCGATTATGCTGCGTGTTATGCGGTGAAAATGAAAGAGAAGACGGATGAGGATGATTTGGTTGGTGGACGCGAACACCAATAAGATGCGTGCCTAGTTGAAAATGTGCGATTGACCTAAGCCCATTCACCCCCAGGCCGACAATAGGACAACCAGAACTGAGAACCGAGAACGTACTATATTTTAATCATGCCTTTATATATACATAAAATCAGACCACACAGTGAACCAATCAAGAATATAACATTTGTATAGAACAAAGGGAAGGGTGGCGGTGAATGTTACAACTTGTACACAATTAAGTAAGCATGGTTCATAGTAAATAAACAATATACAAAGAGAAAATATACAAAACGAGAGAACCGGGCAAGGGGAACGTAACAGTCATAAAAATGAAATGTTAACACTTTCCACAGTTATAATAAATGAAATAATGTTCTAAAGCACAGTTTCCGAAGATAGTCAATCTTCATTAGGTGCCCGGCATATCACCTCTCCTTTTTAAAAAGACAATCATGATACGTTTCTTGACCAGTTTAGCTTTGGGTGTGGTCAGGTGAAAACTACAATGTACTCAAGAAAAAAGGAGACATGATTAGTTACATCGCAAACTGGAAAATTACAATCTACTACTAGTCTCCTGATCCACGGAATGTAGTGGGATCTTTATGTAGTGGCAGGAACAATACTTCGTTGTATTGAAGATGCATGGTCTTCAAGCTGGTATCGTTGCGACTTTGCGGATGAGTTAAGAAGTCAACGACTTGATCATGCCTGGAGCGTACATCTGCGACAGTAGCAGTTTTCTTATATTTAATGCACCTCCCGGTTGAATAATGTGACTTCCTGGGCTCAACAGACGGTTTGGACATGGTTCTCGAGATGACTTTCTGAACTGGACTGGAGGCTATGCTCCGCGCACGTCTGTTGGGATAAGGGCTGCGAGATTTTGTGAATAATTCCGAAACTGTGGCTGGATTTTCATCTAATGACTGTTCCATCTCTGGAATGGTTTGAACAGACGTCTCCAGCACGACTTGTTTCTCCGGAACAGCAATATTAGGCACACGGGAAAGATGTACCTCTGTCGAACATTCTTGTTGAATATAGGAGTCATTGTCAGATGTGGGCTTAGGTATTGCTTCGTCTACTACCGGCATGCTGACGCTGCTGACTTGAATACCCATTTGCTCTAATGCTAATTCGATCAATCGCTAGTTAGCAACAAGAAGCTCATACGTCAATAAGTTGGCACGTTCACTGAGTGCTGACATGATGATTTGCTGAAAATACTGACTCAGCTATTGGCGAATGTAATGTAAAGTCAGTAATGAGAACCCGGAGTTCTGATTGGTCCTTGATGCGACTCGATTTCTCGACCAATAATCAAATGACCTTGGTTAGCTGCAGATGCCGAGTTTGCTTGGTTCGATGATTTTCACCCCAGTCGCCAATGTTATATTTCCTAGATATAACGACCCAATTAGTCTTATTGTTTAGTAATCTTAGACACCGAACACTCGACAAGATCCCAAATCAGAACACGTTTGAATAGGAACAAATTATATTCCAAATAACAAGGGTAGACAGAGGTAGGAATCGTTAGTTAGAGAAACGTTAATGTATTTATAGTATTTACATAAGAAGCTTTTAGAATCTTCTGCAACAATCCGCTAGAGCTGATTGGTTTAGAAATAGCCAATCAGCGTGCGCCATCACGATCATGCACTGAGCATGCTTTAATCCAGTCTATATCCCACTAACAATGCCCGAATATGTAAAGGTTTCAACATCTTCCAGAATTCCTCCGTCAAGTGTAATTGGGTTAGTGTTTGCTGTTTTGCATCAAAGGATCTTGCTTTTCCCTTTGTGTATGTTGAGGCCTACTGCTGCCGAAGCTGCTGCTACATTGTTCATCTTCATCTGCATTTGATGCTGTGTGTGAGATAGAAGAGCTAGGTCATCTGCAAAGTCCAAGTCATCTAGTTGCGTCGATGTTGTTCATTGTATTTCGAGAGTGTCTTCAGATGTTGCAATCTTCATGATCCAGTCGATGACCAGTAGGAAGAGGAAGGGCGAGAGTAAGCAGCCTTGTACAATTACAATGAAATCCCATTGTATAATTACTTAATTTGTAAATGAATATTCAGAAAATGTGCTCGGAAAAATACTTAAATTGTAATTAGCTAACAATTATTCCTAAAGTCGACTACAGTTTGACATATGAAAATTAATAGCCATCGCTACTCTTTTTCTTCAAATGACAAATTAAGAAGAAAAGGAGAAATATAAATGAACTAATGTAGTAGTACTTATTGAGTATCTCAGCACTCTGTGATATTCTTCTAAGCATTTTACGAAATCATGTAAGTAGACACAGCAGACATAATTAGTAAATGAAAACAAACCAAAAACATGAAAATGTATGACAGTAAATGTAAATTTGGAGAAATGGTAGCCTGGGTGATCAGAAAAGTTAACGTGAATAGCTGACATTTAGTATAATGAAGAAAATAATTATCATACCTGATAATATAAGCTTGTCACTCGATTTATATGCAGGCTTTTTATTAATCCAACGATGAATGACATTACTACTAGGAATAATAAGATCTAACCCCATATTCGTATCATCCAATGACAAAATATCATTGACGCTTTTAGAATTCATCTGATTAGCTACGGCTAATTTACTGAAATGATTTAAACCGAACTGAGCTATTTGAATTGGATATGGATATCCATGAGAACTCCATTGTTGACTGATAGGTACTCCTAGTGGCAAATAAATAAAATAAATTGGTTTGACGAGTGATTACATAATACCATAAATGGACTTTGTCATAAGATTTATACTATGTAAAAAGCTTATCGTACAATCAACACAGTAAGGTGAAATTGTCAAGGTAAATAGTACTACTACGACTAGCAGTAGTTGTTGTTTTTGTTGTTATATCGGGAGATTTAACAAGAGTAACTAACTTTCTGAACTGTTTTTCAGAAGACTATTTCGTTTATTTTGAATATATGTAAATCGGTTATTTTATTTCTATTATTGCCATGTTCCCAACATCCTAACCTCCCATTAGAATCATGAATTGTCGTCAGATTATTTGTCGCTCAGGAACTATGATCAATTATTCATGTACCTGTACTCCAAATCCTTAGTCATTGTTGTTTCCGTTTTGTATAAATGTTATTCTCCCTATTAGTGTGTTGTATGATTGTTTAGTGTATATATAAATGGATGAGTGAAATATAATCTGAGTGACTGTCTAGTTGTTGGCTTAGTTATTTTGTATTCTTCAGTTCCAGCTTGGAGACTGATAGTTGCGCAGAAGACTTGTTCGGGTACTGATTGGTAAATATCAAGGTCACACCATATTTTCCATACGTACTGACTGGCCGATTATATTAAGATATAACAGCAGTATCTGTGAAAGTAAAACTCAATTAGACACAGAAAATATAGTTCGGGAAGATATGAATTCACGAAACAGAAAGTAGGAAACGCAACTGGAAATCAAGATCCAAATGAAGATAAAACAGTAGATTCTTCTGTGTAAATTTGATTGATTCTAAGAAATATCTTCAAATATATTTAATTACTTATTGCGTGGACCCCTAAGTAAACAGTTTGCAGCTACTCACATGACTCAGATTAACATTCAGTTACATGATGGATAGGTGCTACGTATTGTTATAACAGCTCTTAGTTTCCGTCTAACCTATTTTTACGCTAGCCAATATCTCGCGTCGAAGTAGGTGGAGAATGGGTACAAACCTTAGTCTAGGAAGATTCAGTGGCTTTACAAACCGATTTCCAAGCATTCCCAGTATCCCATGCTTAAGCATACGACTTATGGTCCAAACATACTTTAGTGATCAAGTGTATGGAACCTAAGGAAGTCCTCAACTTTTACAGGCTGCTTCACAACAATAATGTAAGACAAAGTAATTGTACTTTCCCAGTCAACCAAACTGTGAAAGGATACTTTTTCTTGAAGTGTATGGAAAGGTATATAAGTTATAAGAGGTTTCATAGACCTGGGAGAATGATCACATACCTCCAGAAGCAACTGTTTGAGGCAGGTCACACAAGCGCTTTTTGTGAGTAGTTTTTGATACTTTGTACTTAAAAATCATACTTTCAGAGATTGAACTCTGTGGGGAAAAGTAAAATGAATTATTCTAAAGGTTGATCGCTTCATAATACTTCTCTTACTGAGTTTGAAAGTAGAAGTGTCATAGGTGCTGGCTGTCCAAAAGAAGTGGACTATTTGGCTCAGAAATAACGCATTCTTCTTTCTCCAGTTTAGGGTTAAGAGTATGGACAAGACACTAAGAACGCCTCGTCATTGTAAAAGTTAGTATATTACTCAATCACTTATTAACGATGCATAGAAAGATAAGATTTAGCAATCAACTCAACAACACATCAATTTTTTTCTGTTTTTCCAGTTTGCATTTCAGCTTGTTGAATATAAAATAATCCTATGATTTACATCTTAGAACTATATATTTGTATAAATCGGTTTATAAAATACTACTAAAAAGTCTTTTATTTACAGCCAGTCATTTTCAAATGGAAACAAAAGTACATCAATATATAACTAGCGTATATATACACGTTTATTGTTTTCAATTTACAAAGTATACATACTGTTTGAACAGAACTATCATCATGTGAATTATTGAATAAGTAAAATTACAATTTTATGCTTCTCAAAAGATCCCTAAACAACATTATATGGGCTTTAGGAATCGGAATTAAAATTCTGTTAATAATATTATTATAAACTTTTATCAGATAACAAAGAAAATTAAAAATCTTAAAAAAAGCCATGTGCAATTAAAAATATAATTTGCATACCTTCGTCCGCAATGATTAATTTCAGATGATCCCTTTTTTCTACAGTCAATTTATGATAATGCATATATACACCAACAGGATTATGTTTAGGAAGAACTGGTGCTTTTGGTATATCAACATTGGCATGATTCAAATAAAACGTGTTAGATGATAAATCAAGGGAACCATAAACCTAAAGATGAAAAATTGCAATCTACTATAGTCAAATAAAACATAATTTTCAAATACAATCTTAATGATTAATTCACAATAGTTAAGTAAGTTTACACTAATAACTGTGCGCACCAAAAAGTTATACATCAATAAGAGTGTAGATAACAGTAATTCGCATTAGAGAAAGCATTAGAAAGATCGAGTTTATGATGCGATGAAAGTATTCTCACTAATATATGAACTAAATAAATAGGTAGGATCAAGAGGAAGCATTTAAAGAAAAACTTGGTGGAAAACAGACTTTGTTCTTATAATTAAGAATCTGTAACTGTTGGAGTATGTATGTATGTATAATCAACATAGAACCTGGCACAACTTCAAAGATACTCCACATTCTCTTCAAGAAGATTTGGGAGGATGAACAAGTTCCAGCAGACTGGAAAGAAGGGTACCTCATCAAGATACCAAAGAAAGGCGATCTCAGCAATTGTGAGAACTACAGAGGCATTACTCTACTTTCAGTACCAGGAAAGGTCTTCAACAGAGTGTTATTGAACAGATTAAAGGACCCAGTCGACGGCCAACTCCGAGATCAACAGGCCGGATTCCGTAAAGATCGATCATGTACCGATCAAATCGCTACTCTACGGTTCATTGTTGAACAATCAATTGAATGGAATTCACCACTTTACATCAACTTCATCGACTATGAAAAAGCATTCGACAGCGTGGATAGGAGAATATTATGGAGCCTTCTACGACATTACGGCGTACCCGAGAAGATAGTCAACATCATACGAAATTCTTACGACGGACTACATTGTAAAATCGTGCATGGAGGTCAGCTCACAGATTTATTCGAAGTGAAGACCGGTGTCAGACAAGGCTGCTTACTCTCGCCCTTCCTCTTCCTACTGGTCATCGACTGGATCATGAAGACTGCAACATCTGAAGACAATCTCGGAATACAATGGACAACATCGACGAAACTAGATGACTTGGACTTTGCAGATGACCTAGCTCTTCTTTCTCACACACATCATCAAATGCAGAAGAAGACCAACAATATAGCAGCAGCCTCAGCAGCAGTAGGCCTCAACATACACAAAGGGAAAAGCAAGATCCTCCGATACAAAACAGCAAACACTAACCCAATTACACTTGACGGAGGAATTCTGGAAGACGTTGAAACCTTTACATATTTGGGCAGCATCATCGACAAACAAGGAGGGTCTGATTCGGATGTGAAGGCGCGGATTGGTAAGGCAAGGGCAGCATTCTACAACTGAAAAACATCTGGAACTCAAACCAACTGTCAGTCAATATAAAAGTCAAAATTTTCAACACAAATGTGAAGACAATCCTGTTGTATGGAGCTGAAACTTGGAGAACTACGAAAAGTATCCTACAGAAGATACAAGCATTTATAAACAACTGTCTGCGTAGGATTCTTCGGATCTGTTGGCCAGATACCATCAACAACAACCTATTGTGGCAGAGAACTAATCAACTTCCAGTTGAGGAAGAAATTAGGAAAAGACGCTGGAGATGGATTGGACACACACTGAGGAAACCATCAAACTGTGTCACAAGACAAGCACTGACTTGGAATCCTAAAGGCCACAGAAACAGAGGAAGACCCAAGAACACATTGTGTCGGGAATTGGAAACAGACATGAAGAGAATGAACAGCACTTGGGAAGAGCTAGAACGGAAAGCCCAGGACAGAGTTGGCTGGAGAATGCTGGTGGGCGGTCTATGCTCCACTTGGAGTAACAGGCATTGATTGATTGATTGAACAAGGAGTGTGAACATATAGAATATAGTTCAGGAAGCGTAGAAAGAAAGCTATGGAATAATTTAAAGCTCATGATTTCAGGAAAGACAATGAGTGAATGCATCTGCGCCATTGTGACTGATTCTGGGCCATGTTACTCAGTGTTTCTAGCCACTGGTTACGGTAACCGTGAGGACCCCATCCAGGTAGTCTGCAGCTACCGACACGACACAAACCGGCAGTCAGTGACTTCATGGACTGATACCATGTTTTAGTTTGGCCACCTCTAACTCTCTTCCATCCTATTCCTATGTCAGCCAACATTGCGCGTCGAGGAAGACGGTGGTTCGGCATACGCAACACATGTCCCAACCACCTCAGTCGATGAAGATTCACAACTTCATCGACCGATTTACCACATTTGCCTAATACCTGTCGTCTAACCTCGTTGTTACTTACTCGGTGATCCCAGTTAACGCGAGTGATGTTTCGAAGACATCGATGGTCAAAAACTAATAACCTTCGAGTGTCATCTACCCTTAATGGCCACGTCTCACACCCATACAGTAAGACAGAGCGAACTGTTGCACAGTACACTCTTCCTTTCGTTGAGAGACGAATATCTCGTCTACGCCATAGGTGACGTAAGTTGGCAAAAGCCAAACGAACTTTTTTGAATTCGTACTGAGATTTCGTCAAAGACTAACCCATTAGGGCTAATCAGACTTCCAAGATAAGTGAAGTGGTCGACGTGCTCAACTACTTCACTCCCTATCTTTAGTTCAGGTGTTGACGAGAACCAGTCCTGGAGCAATAGTTTGCATTTAGAGGGGGAGAAACGCATTCTAAACATGCTTGCATTCGAGCTTATTGCTGTTAAAAGCTTCTGCATCGTATCAGCGTCTTCGCCAAACAGGACTATATCGTCAGCATATTCTAAATCAATAAGTGGGTTTCCTGGTAGGAGATCAATTCCTGAAAAGTCAAACGATGAAAGTGTAATTTCCAACAGTATGTCAACTATGAAATTAAACAAAAATGGGGAAAGTGGGCAGCCTTGACGGACACCACTTGAGGTTAAGTTCAGATGACAGTTCGCCATATGCTCTGACACGACTAATAGTGCTTGAGTAAACAGCCTTAACAAGTTTTATGTACTTCTGGGGCACGCCTTTCAATGAAAGACACTGCCATAGAACTTCACGGTCTACAGAGTCAAATTCCGCTTTCAAATCAAGGAAAACCACTATTGTCTGTGTTCTAAAATCTGACGAACGGTGAATATCTGGTCTATACAACCGCGACCAGGTCTGAAACCAGCCTGATTTTCTCGTATTCGGAGATCACGAGTTGCAGTTAAGCGTCTGATAATTATAGAAGCTAGTATTTTAGACACTATATTAATCAAACTAATTCCTCTATGGTTATTGCAGGACGATTTTGACCCTTTCTTATATACTGGGACGATTAACGATCGACACCAGCAGACGGAATTATGTCAAGTTCCCAAACCTTAGTCAAAATATCAGTCAGCTTGGTTGTCAAAGTGGGACCACCATACTTATAGACCTCTGGGGATAATCCATCTGGACCCGCTGCTCTGACTCGCCTTAGATTGGCTATAGCTTTTTCGACTTCGACAACAGTTGGGGGACTTAAGTCGACTTTCCATTCTGGCTGTTTCGAAATAGTGGGAAGTTTTAGAGTAGCGGAAGGCCAACTAAACTGCTCCTTGAAGTGTTAAGCCCACCGTTCTAAACGTCTAGACTGAGAACTAATAAGTGTTCCATCTTTTTCGGAAATCGTCTCACTAACGCTGGATTTTCTAACTCCGGTTTCTTTTATTATCTTGAAAAGTTGTCTAGTGTTACCTATCACCGCTGCCTTTTCCATTTCCTTTGCTTTCGTTACCCACCACTGCTCACGGTCGTTTCGCAGACTTTTCGTTAGTTTATACCTGATTACTCTTCGCTCATCGTCATGTTCGGAGCCTGATGGAATAAGTCTTCGGGAGTCAATAAAATCAACAGAAGCCATTGAGATCCATTGATTTTTCTTGGCATGTTGATTCAAGTCCTTGATAGATATCACTGTAGATGCAACAGCTGTTTGGACACCTTACCAAGCAGTATCTAGTCGGGACGCATCTTTATAATTGCCTAAGTGATTCTTCAGTTGTTCCTGGAATTTAATTTTGGCTGTTTCATTGCTGAACTGAATTCTAACAGGTTTTCCTGTGGTAGTTTTTCTTTGCCCAGCAAGGTGCAAGCAAATGCGTGCTCGTTATAGGGCGTGGTCAGAATCCAATTATGTACTCCAGAAAGATCGGGAACCTTCTATCGAGCCTCTCCAGCGGTGACTAATGGCGATATGGTCTATTTGAGTCCATAGTTGAGTAGGGCCAGGAGGTCGCCATGTTAAACGATGTCGCCTCTTATGCTTAAAGTTCATGTTGGCTAGAAATAACCGATTATCTGAGCAAAGTTGCAGGAGACGGTCGCCGTTATTCGTTCTCTGAGCTGGAACACTGAAGCATCCACCTAAATGTCTTTCAGACTGGTTCAAGCTACCTATCTGGGCGTTAAAATCACGAGCCAAGATTACCTAATCTGAGTGTTTGTCCCTATGAAGAAGTTCAGTTAGAGTAGTCTTAATTGACATACTTATCAAACACCCAAAGACTTGATAGCTTTGTTTAAGTCGATAGTCTTGTGGCAATGTTTGTCATTAAAAGGCGTACCTCAAAAGTACATTAACCTTATAAAGGCTCTCTACTCGGTCACCACTGGTCGAGTCAGAGCATATGGCGAATTGTCACGAGAAATTTCATCCTCAAGTGGAGTCAGTCAGGATTTCCCCGTATCCCCTTTTTTAATTTCATCATAGATGTACTCTTAGAAATCTTACTCACTTCTTTTAACTCCTCAGGAACTAATTTCCTCCCAGGAGGTTCTCTCGTCAACTTAGAATATGCAGACGACATAGTCCTGTTTGATGAAGACGCGCACAGCATTCAGGGTCTTGTGAACATCTTGAGTAACAATGCAGGCATATTTGGGATGCGCTTCTCACCTCCCAAATGTAAAATGTTACTCCAGGACTGGCCTGCTTCTTCCCCTAAATTAGTTATAGGGAGTGAAGTAATTGAATGCGTTGATCGCTTCACTTATCTCGGAAGTCTCATCACCCCTGGTGGGTCGGTGTCTGACGAAATCTCAGCGCGTATTCAAAAGCCCGATTTGGCTTCAGTCCATGAAGTCCTTGACTACTGGTCTAAGCCGTGTAGGTAGATGTAGATTACCTGGTTGGGGTCCGCGTGATGATCGCAATAAATGGCTGGAGACACTAGGTGATATGGCTCAGAATCGGTCACAGTGGCGCAAGTGTATTCACTCTTTAACCTCATCTTGATCTTGAATGCTACTATTATTTTCTGGACATCTTTACTTTACTCCTCCCTCTTGTATTCTGTTTATACGTTACCTCTGTAATCTCGTAGTGCTAATGTGGTATGGCAACTTGAACCTACGGGCGTATGCGCCCGGTTCTACGTTGCTGCTGCTGCTGATGATGATGATGATGATTAAGTCAGCATAATTTATGTTATAAATTAAACACTATTTTAAATTATAATAAACAATAATGTGTACATTCATATTCATTCATCGTTAAGGAATCTAAGAAATGACATTCAAACTTGCATTCATCAACTATCATGACTGACGAAGAATAAACCACTTAAAAATTAGCTTTGATATGTGCCGTGTATATGAAACCTAAATCTTAAAAAACACTACTTACGAAGTTGCACAAGTTTGAATCAAAACAGCAAATTATATCGTCTCTTTAAATGATATCGATGCAGCCATATAATCACTCTCGTTTGTGGATGATTAAAAGAAAAATGACGTAATACGTACTTTGGAAAAGAGTAGCAACACACAGAGTAAGCTTAACCAGATGTTTATTTACCCAAAGAGCTGGCTTCTTTGATCAGATAATTCGATGAAAATCGTTAAAAAATGTTTTAAGCTGTGAAGAACAGAATTTTTCCATAATTGGGACCAGTAAACTTGTTTTCGTTCGAATCTTTACATTTCCAAAAAGTTATATATATATATATATATATATAACTTTTGTCTGTGTTTTTGGAGCATTTGCTGTTGTACTCGGATTCGTTACTGCAGTTACAACTTCTCAAATTTTATATAATCAGTTTATTAAACGATTTAGCATACTTGTTACATTCCGGAAAATATGCTTGTCTCGATAGTATGATGATAGCCACTAACACCGCCGAAAAACCAAATAGACGCACAAAATATGAAGACCTCACACGCATGGAACTTTTAAAATCAACAAAACAACGCAGTTTATAAAATATATTAAAACAGTTCATCACGAGTGCATATCCATTATACTTGATTAAATGAATTAACTTGGTTGATATTAGATGTAGTTAAGTAACCAGGTTGAACTTCAAAACACAACTCATACATATCAAAAGCGACAATGTGATTTAAAAATATACAACATACACAAAATTAACTTAGTGATATTCATAAAGACTTTTCTATATATATATATATATATATATATATATATATATATATATATAGAAAGTATTTTTAAATGCTATAAACTTTATTTAAATGCAACTACCAAACATATAGTTATCGGAAAGAGACTTCCTAGCACAACACACTCCCAATCCAACGCCACATCAAACTGCCTCCATACATAATAAAATTTGCACATACTTATAAAATTCCTACATGAAAGCAGGAAATTATGACCATTCAAAAAAAACAAACCTTGAAATAATCACGGACTATTTCAAACGGGATAAGTACTTTCTGAGGTCTCAGCAAATAACACTCAGGTATCAACTTTCCATTTACAATACATCGGAGAGAATTAACAGAGGTCGAGTCGAATTCCCCAAAGTCATGACTAAACCTAAATGATAACATGAAATTTAGACTTCAGATTACCTTTTGTCTGTGTTTTTGGAGCATTTGCTGTTGTACTCGGATTCGTTACTGCAGTTACAACTTCTCAAATTTTATATAATCAGTTTATTAAACGATTTAGCATACTTGTTACATTCCGGAAAATATGCTTGTCTCGATAGTATGATGATAGCCACTAACACCGCCGAAAAACCAAATAGACGCACAAAATATGAAGACCTCACACGCATGGAACTTTTAAAATCAACAAAACAACGCAGTTTATAAATATATTAAAACAGTTCATCACGAGTGCATATCCATTATACTTGATTAAATGAATTAACTTGGTTGATATTAGATGTAGTTAAGTAACCAGGTTGAACTTCAAAACACAACTCATACATATCAAAAGCGACAATGTGATTTAAAAATATACAACATACACAAAATTAACTTAGTGATATTCATAAAGACTTTTCACACAAAAAAGCAATGTACAACTACAAAAAGACATGTAATATATTTGAAGTGCACCCGGTATATGACCAAGTTAAGTTTGCTGTATTACCAAAGCAACTTCTAACGATTGAACCCACTCTTACAAATGAGGATAAATCGGAAGACAATGAAGGATGGAAGGGAAGTTATATTTGATCGAGAATATATATATATATATATATATATATATATATATATATATATATATATATATATATACACAATTTGGCAGCCAAATGAGGCTACGAAAAGCATAAAATGTCGACAAAATTAATATCAATAAAAAAAGGTTTTTTAAATATTTTTTAAACATATGAAAATGTGTAAAATGCATACCGTAAAGTTGGAAAAAAGGTAATTTTATTTAATTTCAATGTTTTTTAAAAAAAAGCGACAAAACTTTACAATACACAGTGAGTGGAAAATTGGAAAAAAATCAACAGACATAACATTTGTTTAAGTGTTCTGGAAATCGTACATTTTTACCAAAACGTGTAGCTCTCGGCGATATGGAGCTCTTCGAAATTCGCACTTGCTTGTTGGTCGTTGCTTGAGGCATGGTGATTTCGTTTATGTCAAGTTTCGGAGGTGTTGTGACGAGTTAGACATTTAAAGATTTACCTTCTAGGTAGGCTGCTTCGAGGCGGTCAATGCTGACGTTTTCCTCATGGCCATTCTTGTCGATTTTATAGTAATTTGTTTCTCGTTTCAAGACCTTGTATGGTCCTTCGAAAGTCGCGTCGAGAGGTCGGCGTAGAGCGTCACGACGTACGAAAACGTGTGCACTATATTTTAAGGCGGGTTGGATAAAAGTGTATGTCGATTGTTGTCGAGTTTGGATAACATTTTCAGACATCGGTATTCGGTTGTACGCCTTTACCAAGTCGAGTTTTGAAAATATTATCATTCCCTTTAGGGTGGCCGTTAAATCGTGGATGTGCGGTAAAGAGTAACGATCAGGCGTAGTTTGGGCGTTAAGACGTCGGTAATCACCGGTGGGACGCCAGTCATTGCTATCTTTCTTTGGGACCATATGTAATGGAGATGACCATGGACTACTGGAAGGTCGAATTATTCCCAAGTCAATCATATGATCAAATTCGTTTTTCGCTATCCTTAGTTTTTCAGACGCGAGTCGGCGTGCTTTTGAGAATATGGGTTGTCCTGTAGTCGTGATGTGATGTGTAACATTGCTGGTTACACATGATAATTTCGATGACGTCTTACTCAGATCTGGATACTTGTCGAGTATCGGCTGAAAATAAGGATTAATTAAATGTTTAAAACGAAGAGGACATAAACTACAACCTGTAGCAGCGGTTCCACGAATGTAGAGATTTGTGTTACCATCCACTAGTCTCTTTTTACTAGGGTCCACAAGCAAGTTGTGATGGCTCGGTAAATCTATGCTTAGGATAGGTATTTTCACGTCGGCGATAGTGAAAATCCAGTGTATGGGTTTTCGTAAACCCACGTTTAAGTAGACATATCGTTTACCATACGTAGCTATGTGTTTTCCATCGGCTGCCTGTAAATCGAACGTAGCTTCATGGTGGCGATCAGATGGAGCTGCAGGAAGAACGCTAACCTCTGCGCCAGTGTCGACGAAGTAGCGAACCTTCGTTATCACGTCAGTGATAAATAACAGGCGGCTGCTTCCACCGGCTACGGTTGCCGCTAACGCGTGCCGGCGGAATAGTTTCCCGATGCGTCAACAATCGGTTTATGTCTAGGAAAACAACAGGGGTCTCTACACTTCTTGGAATTTTTTCCATAGGTGTTGTGGTACCAACACCAATGTGAGTTTTCGCTTCGTCGAAGTCGAGACGACGATCTTCTCTGTGATGTGCTTCGTCGACGAGAATTGTTCGGTCGGTGTCATTCGTTCAGATAAAGAAAACGAGAAAGAGTATTACACAATTTTGTCACGTCGTTTTCGGTGGTATGAAGTTTCTCAGTAATGGAATAAACCTGATTGTCACGAGTTTTGGTGATCTTCAGGATTCGATCAGCAGATGAAGCTAGTTCATTTACTGGGTTGTTATTAAACGTTACGAGGACTGCTTGTACTTGTTGTGGCAGTTTTGATAAGAAGAGTTGACGGAAAAGACCTTCGTCGAAAGTACGTTGACCAATCACTTCTCACATGCGCGACATTTCCGTCACTGAACCGCTACCGAGCTCGATGGTGTGAAACAACTCATTAAGACGTTGTCTGTCTGACAAGTGTCCGCGTTTGAGAATTGCTCTTTTGAGTTGGTCATAAGGTTCTAGGCAGTCGTGGATGAAAAAGTGTACCTACGGGAGTGAGATATTCAACACACAGCAGTCACGTGGGATCACAAGCGTAGGAAGAAGTCGTGAAGGACCGGAAGAAAACATGTATTATTCAAACAACAAAAGTACATATATATATATAGTAATGTGGCGGAGGTTCCATATGAGGGAGCGGGTCAACTTCCTTCCTTCAGCCTAAGACCATCAAGCTTCTCGGAACATTCTTCCAGGTTTGCATTCGACTTGCCTACAATGTAAGAATGTAGAAATAACATTAGCAACCATTTAGAGTCCCTATAGTGCCCTCGACTTTGTTACAAAAGGGAGGGGTGACGTAACCGTTCAATTCACGCGGAATTAACCTTACGACGGCAAGGAATTGAACGTATGGGTCTGACATGGAGTGGTCTCGAAACTCGGCTTCCGAGTAGCAGAACAAAGCTCCTGTGTTCTCTGTCCAAAAAGGAATGAGCTGAAAGTTTCGAGGTGAGGGAGTTTAAATCTTAATGATCTTAGGAGTCTGATCAGTCATCATTAAGGTACCAATATATGCAAATATTAAAAATAATTGCAATGGAAATGTGCAAAACAATAATCACACCAAAAATACTGTTAAAAACTATAAACAGGAACGAACTCACAGTTATGATTGTTACCAGATCACGTAGTGCTCACCAGTGAAGTGAACCCGGTATATGATCAAGTTACGTTTGTGGTATTACCAGAGCAACTTCTAACGATTGAACCTACTCTTACGAATGAGGATAAATCAGAAGACAATGAAGGATGGAAGGGAAGTTATAAGTTATATTTGATCGTGAATACAGCGACAGTGTGATAACAACGTCTAGGCTGACAAACTAGTGAGAGATGCTTCCCCAGGTGCGGCGTAACGTGATCTTGTAGTGAAGCGTAACTAGTAGTGTTCGCTAGAACAAACATGGTCAGCATCAGTGTCGAGGACCAATGTAACTATTTATTTTGGGGATTATTGACCGCTACAGTGGCACTGCTGGACTGTCGAAACCAAAGTGAAGAAACAATTTAACACCCACAGCTAATACTTCGCCGCTAACCCAACATGTTACTGAAGTTACTTTGAGTCATACAACAAGCAACTTTTCTCTCAAGTCCAGCTGTTTTAATGTAAATTAATCTCCATTTAATGAGAATATGGGTAACTGTGCTATGACAAATTGGTTTATAATTTAGAGATCCCTATGTAATAATTTTAAAAGGCACGTGTTGGGAAGCGAATAAACCTTCCTGAAGTAAGAGCCAAATTTTATGAGACCTTTCAGAGACTTTCCAAAAGCAATGATTATTAGACTGCGGATGCCCGAATCCAAAAGGTGTTCATTTACTATACAGCAATACAGGGACAACTTAGTTTAACACAATTATTATGATAGTTTATGTGAATAAATGGAAAAATAATCAAGCCTCTGTCAGAACAATTTTAGACAACTTTAATTAGAGTGGCTTGGTACTATAGCTAAAATATATTAAACATTCATAATAAGAAACATAACTCACTGCCTTCTCACTGTTGGAATAGTAAGTGATTGTAAGATGCGGTGGAGATCAAACACAAGTACTTGTTCTGATTATTTCTGATAGAGCAGGTTTTACTATAAAAATGTATGATTCCTCCAGAGACTTTTTTGTATATTAAGTTACAGATCACCATCATGACAAAACAAAACAAAACTAAAAAATAGTGATGATAACCTACCCGACAGATAACTCTGAATGCTTCGATTTCTTTCGAAAGACAACCACTTTAAATGAAAACGTGGAGATGGAGACCTGAGTTTCCAGACTACAAGAATAAGACACCGTGTTGGCGCAAATAATTAGCACGAATTACCTTTTTGCTCAGTAAAACTGACTACAGTTGAAATGCTGACTTCCGATTGCTTTATCATTATTTTTGAACCACGTTATTTGGTCAAATGCTAATGAGTCAATTGTTACTTATTATGCCCCCATTACAAGATGCATACTTTAAAGCAACTACAATTACGAAAAGATTTAAGTCGATTGATACATTTGTACCAATCTACTTCCAATATATGATCTTGTAGCAACTTAGCTTGACTAGTTAAAAGTTCACTTTAAACCTTAAGCATATAACAAAACAATTAAGCTCTAGTATTCATTTATTTCCTTATCCTGCATAGGGATTATATTTCCTATTAGCTTATATTGAACGTTGAAAAGTATTTTGTGTGTTTGAATAACTAAAACCACACTCCACTGTCTCCTGCCGACGCTACTGAATAAAGACTTATTCCCAAAATAGTCTGGTTTCTTCTGTCACTAGATCGGGATATACCTAGGCGCTAAAATCTCATGTGATACCAATCTTATCAAAATGAGAGGGGGAACAGTACATCTATTACCAAATGTGTACTTCGCAAAGAAAATTCCCTAGAATCAAATTATAGTGACACCTTCGAACGAGCGTGAAAGTGACCTTAAATTAGTTTAGTCAATAAGAGAACGGTATTTGTGAACTTTAAGTTTGTATTACCTGTAGCAAGTAAAAAATACGGAAATATTGAAATGCATATACTATCTCCGCATGATTAAAAATCATTTTACACAAAGCATGCGCTATACACTCTAGTACTAACATCGTTATCTCAATAATGCTCCACAACCTTGAAAACTACTCAAATAACATAGTCCGGTGGATTTGACTATTACTGCTGGACTAATAAGAAACGAAAGTGGTAATTCAGTGGTATTAATAATGACGAGAAATACGTTCCGGCATATTAGTTTCCATACAAATCCAATGTGGAAAACGAGGAAAAATAATTGAAGTCGACGAAGCACTGATTCGTAAATGAAATTGCAATAGCGGACGCTAATTTAAAGATTTGGTAGTTGGCTACTTTTCCAATAATTGTAGCTCTTCGACATATGGGACAGAGAGCTAAACAAAGGATATAGTGAGAGGATTCTTAGCAGATCGGCTACTGTACCCCTTGGGCTAGTAGAACAACACATTTTTCCTGGGAAAACAATGTACAGTGACAATTGGAAACCTTTTGATTCGCTTTCAAACATCAAGTCATCTTGACGAATATCTATATAAAATGCACTATGACGTCATGTCTGGAGAATTCAAGAATAGTTTACGTAAGTTTTTTGAAAATGAAAAAACAATATATCCTGTGTAAATTTCAGTTTTAGTTATAAATAATTCATTAGAAACTGCGGATTTCTTACTGTATCTCGGTTTGCGGCTAAGCCCTACTATTATTTACATATATCTTAAAAAAGTGAATATTTCGTTGTCTACCAAAGATTACTGTGGGAGCTAGGCATATTACAATGAGTCCTAGTTTAGAATTCTCTAATAAATCACTAGAATACTGGGAAAAATCGTTGGTTCTGATTTCGTGGGTCTCGATTAGTTCGTTTCGATTAAGATTTTCTAGGTCGTTTTATATTCGTTCAAATTTGGCCATATAAATCATGTCTACTCAGGGACCTGACACTAGTCTATTACTACCAAAGAACAGCAGAATCGTCTGGAATTGCTTACGTCCCGAATCCAAAAAGTTTGGGTGCTTCGTTTCACATGGCCAATATAACCATTGAAAACAGCTTCAAACGTCTGTCGGGATTTCTATTGGTTGATTCTTTTGGGTAGCTGGATGCAAAACAAGTAATGTGCAACCTTAGGATGACATAGTCTCGGGTAAACCTTGTGGTTAATTTATGACACTTGGGTATGCTTGGGCGATTGGAGGATTAGTTGGACTACAGCTGTAGGCTAGCAAAAATATATTACGGTAAAATGCAAGGCAACTCCGCCTGTAGCTCTCCTATGGCTACTGCCGGTCCCAAACACGGGTAAAGGAGGAGGGTTGGGTATAGGACTAGCACCCCCATCCCGTAAAAACCCAAACTTGCTAAAAAAACGCAAACCAGATTAAACAAGATAAACCATTTAAACTCTGCCCTGAGAGTGGAAGGATATATGACGCCTCATGATGAAAGCCGAAATTCTTCGGAAGTCAGGAGGCCGATGTCCCCCCTTCTAACAACCAGAGCAAATATTTTTATAGGTACATGGAATGTTCGAACAATATGGGAGAGAGGGAAGATAAATCAAATAGCTGCAGAATTGAAGAGATACAACTTGAAAATACTCGGAATCAGCGAAACCCATTGGACTCAAGCTGGACAGAAAACATTGGCTTCGAGAGAGATGCTACTATACTCTGGCCACGAAGAGAAAAATGCTCCTCACACTCAAGGAGTTGCTCTGATGCTGTCCAAGAAGGCACGTAATGCACTTGTGGGATGGGAACCACATGGACCCAAGATCATCAAAGCATCTTTCAAAACAATGAAGAAAGGAGTTACAATGAATATTATCCAATGCTATGCACCAACCAACGACGGCAACGACGAAGACAAAGATCAGTTTTATGATAGACTGCAATCAATTATAGCAAAGTGTCGAGGAAAGGATCTGACAATACTGATGGGGGACCTAAACGCCAAAGTCGGAATGGACAACACTGGATATGAAGAAATCATGTGACGACAGAGACTGGGAGACAGAAATAACAATGGTGAAAGATTTACAAACCTATGTGCTTTCAACAAATTGGTTATAGGTGGTACAATATTTGCCCACAAACGCATACACAAGGCTACATGGGTCTCACCGGATCATACTACAGAGAATCAAATTGATCATATATGTATCAATAAAAAAATTAGAAGATCAATGGAAGATGTAAGAACCAGGAGAGGAGCTGACATAGCTTCAGACCACCACCTGGAGGTTGCCAAAATGAAACTAAAGCTAAAGAAGCAGTGGACAACTGGAGTGGCAGCAGTACAACTGTTCAATACAGGCTTTCTCCGAGACACTGATAAACTCAAGGAATTCAAAATATTTCTCAACAACAGGTTCCAAGCCTTACAAGATCTGCCGAAAGAAGAAGAAATTATTATGGAGGATAACTGGAAAGGAATCAAAGAAACACAAACGTCAAAGTGTCAGGAGATTCTGGGCCGCAAGTAGCACCATTATTAGGAATGGATCACCATTGATACATTGAGCAAAATTCAACAAAGGAGGAACAAGAAGATAGAAATCAGCAACAGCCGAACAAGAGCAGAAAAAATAAAGACACAAACTGAATACTCAGAAGCAAATAAGCAGGTAAAGAAGAGCATTAGAGCCGACAAACGGAAATACATCAAAGACCTTGCAACAACAGCGGAGAAGGCTGCAAGAGAAGGAAATATGAAACAGCTATACGACACAACGAAGAAACTGGCAGATAAACATGATAAACCAGAGCGACCGGTCAAGAACAAAGAAGGCAAGACACTTACTGAGATTCAAGAACAAAAGAATAGGTGGGTAGAACACTTTGAGGAACTTCTAAATAGGCCAGCTTCACTGAACCCACCGGACATCGAAGCAGAACCTACAGATCTCCCGATAGATGTCATTCCACCAACGATGGAAGAAATCAAGATGGCAATCAGACAAATCGAAAGTGGGAGAGCAGCAGGACCTGACAGTATATCAGCTGAAGCACTCAAGTCAGATATCGACCTAACAGCAAGGATACTCCACGTTTTATTCAAAAAGATCTGGGAAGAAGAACAAGTGCCGGCTGCAGACTGGAAAGAAGGTTATCTTATCAAGATACCAAAGAAAGGAGATTTGAGCAAATGTGACAACTACAGAGGGATCACGCTACTGTCGGTACCAGGGAAAGTCTTTAACAGAGTATTGTTGAACAGAATGAAAGATTCAGTGGAGGCTCAACTTCGAGATCAACAAGCTGGTTTCTGTAAGGATCGGTCGTACATGGACCAAATCGCAACACTACGGATCATCGTTGAACAATCAATTGAATGGAACTCGACACTGTACATCAACTTCATTGATTATGAGAAGGCGTTTGATAGTGTAGATAGGAGAACACTATGGAAACTTCTTCGACACTACGGAGTACCAGAGAAACTCGTCAACATCATCCGGAACTCTTACGACGGAACACAATGCAAAATTGTGCATGGAGGACAACTGACAAATGCATTCACAGTGAGGACCGGAGTCAGACAAGGTTGCCTGCTCTCACCTTTTCTCTTCCTCCTAGTGGTTGACTGGATCATGAAGACCTCCACATCTGAGGAAATGTACGGGATTCAATGGACAAGTAGGATGCAACTCGATGATTTGGACTTCGCAGATGATCTAGCTCTTTTAGCACATACACACCAACAAATGCAAGCGAAGACAACCAGTGTAGCAGCAACTTCAGTATCAGTAGGCTTGAACATACATAAGGGAAAGAGTAAGATTCATAAATACAACACAGGGAGCACCAACACAATTGAACTTGATGGAGAAACTCTGAAAGAAGTGAATACTTTCACATATCTGGGGAGCATCATTGATGAACAAGGAGGGTCCGATGCAGATGTAAAGACAAGGATTGGCAAGGCCAGAGCAGCATTCCTACAGTTGAAAAACATGTGAGACTCAAAACAAATATCAACTAAACTCAAAGTCAGACTCTTCAATTCGAACGTGAAGACAGTCCTGCTGTATGGAGCTGAAACTTGGAGAATTACTGCAAACATCATCAGACGGATACAAGTATTTATAAACAACTGCCTACGAAAGATACTGAATGTCCGTTGGCTGGAAACCATCAGCAACAGCTTACTATGGAAGAGGACAAATCAACTTCCAGCAGCTGAAGAGGAAATTAGGAAAAGATGTTGGAAATGGATAGGACATACATTGTGGAAACCATCAGATTGCATTACGAGACAAGCATTAACATGGAGTCCTGTTGGGAAACAGAAAAGAGGAAGGCCAAAGAACACGCTGCGTCGAGAATTAGTAGTAGACATTAAAAAGATGTACAGCAACTGGAAACAATTGGAAAGGATTGTTTTTGGACAGAGTTAGATGGCGAATCCTGGTGAGCAGCCTCATTAGATAATAGTTGCCACATACTAAACTAAGACGGAATCAGGGTAGACTCAAAATATACTCTGGCCGAACGGATGAGACCAGGTTAACGTGGACGAAATATGGGATTGAGTTGAAGACACTCCATCTGTTAATTGATTGTCATACCTTTGAACTCCAGCCTTGTAATAAGCTTAGGTCCACCTCCTTGGTTAATCCGGTACCCACAAGGTCATCAAGAGTGAGGACACAGGCTGGAACTCTCTAGTGAACAAGTAGGTTGGTTATCTTACTGAGACCTGTGCAACAAATGTACCTTCACAACAAAGTACAAGAGGAAAAATTATCAAACTGCCCTGCTTAGTTATATAGAACGTAATATTAAGCTTTGCTCAGCTGCGTGAGGAACAAGGGTAACCTGAATCTAGGGTTGCTGGATAGGGACTCAATGACGGTACTATCCTGAGGCTGTCTACCTACTAGCCAAAGAATTATGGCTGAATTTTCTTCAAGCTATTACCCTCATACTAATTGTCAACCACCCTATTATCCACTGTGTTGGTACAAACATTGTGAACTTATTATCACTGAAATTCCAGAGCGGTTGAATTTACATTATTCAACTGGTCTGGGTGGAATCTGTCCTGAGGTCCTGAGAAAATATGCAGATCTACACTGTTTCTCTATTGCTGTCCTCCTCATGTGTTTTCCGGCTGAGGGCAAGTTACTCTTTTGGTGGAAAAAAGGTGTTGCTATAGCCATATATCCATATGTAACAGCAAAGCGGATGCCTCCAATTACCTTTCAAGTTCTTTACTCTCCTCAGTGGCGAATGCCATAGATGGAGTCATCAACAGTCATCTCCTTAATTATTTTTTTAGAAACTTCCCGCAAAAATTGCTGCAACTAGTATTAGTGGGTGTCTGTTTATATAATTAAAGGACAGCATAAGTAAAAGATATGTAGCAGTCAGAGTTCTCACTGTTTAGTTTAACTGGCTTACAATTACTAGCGGTGTACTACAAGGTTACACTTGCAGATCAATTTTCTTCCGATTGTTTATAAACAGACTTTCTGTTAGTCTAGAGCCACAAATCTATATGCAGGCTATATTAAGATCTGGTACAGAATTCATGGAAGGCCTGGATAAGATACATGAGTGGGCTTCCAGGGACTTCTTAATACTAATAAGTGCAGAATAATGGTGGTGAACAACCGGCAAACATTATGTGTACCTACTATATGGTCCAGTTTCATGCCTTCTACCTTTTAAAGGGATGCAAAGACAACCCTCAAAAATACTATGGCGGTGACTTTCACTGGTATTCTGCAGCCAATAAAGCCTACTTATTCTTGGAGTTTTCTGCTTACAACTTTATTTAGTTTGACTCCCGAAAATTTCGTGTTTACAGTACATACGTTGGACCCCGCTATAAGATCCAATTCGTATGAAAAAAATCCCTTCTTTGTACCTTCACTATAAAGACGATCTTTTTGTGGTCACCTTATTATTCCTTAATTGTTCATGATACTTTTAGCATCATTATTTGAGTTTGTTTGTGGTTTAAACAAGGTTATTATTACTCATTTATTTGTAATTCCTAGATCCTTAGCCATAAATTTTCTAATATATAGACTTGATTGACTGTAGATTTTTTTACTCAGCATGAAGGTTGGAGTTGAGGCTACCCTGACGTTAGCGTGCTCTTCTGCTCTCCATCTAATTTATTTATCCGCACAACTAATTGTCGTTAAAAATGCATTCCTGGATTTCTAGAAATATCCGTATGCTTTGACAAGTAACCAAAATTATGACATTGAGATCGGAAGTATCACACTAAGGTATCGTGAATAGACCACAAGGACACACTTCCTGTTTCAGCGTAGATTCTAGGTGACAACTTCAACAAGACACAGCAGTTGGTAACTGAAGAGATGAAAAAAAGATTAAACAGCTGGTCGGGAAGACACAAACAACCGACTGACTTTGCAGTGGAACCCAAGGTGTACCAGCGGCATTATATGAGGTATATTTGTTATTCCTCTTCTTTTATTCAGCGAAACGTCTACTAATACTAAAGATAACTATGATAGATTTTAGATCTACCTTAGGATAAAGAGCTTAAGGAAGTATAGCATAGAAAAATAAAGGATATATTGCATCACCCCCAAGAAACGAATAGGCATTACGAGATTCCGGAGCACTATTTGCCAGGAAGGAAAACGTGTTATTGCCTGTGGATAAATAGTCAAAAAGCTCTTAAGACCTGCAGATAGTTTTTCTGGAGGTGTTGTAAGAAAACTAAACCCATATTCTGAAACTGATATCACAACATCATTCGTACCAATGATTAGCGGTCATTTTAGAAACATTTACAAGTGCAATGATTTGCTTCAATTCTTGGTAGAGGCAAAAAGATATTCGATATGATTATATTCTTGCATTAACAGTTAGCGGAGAGACTAATAATGATTTCGGACTACTTTCTTACATTCACTACTTATTGCCTTTCTAAACAACTCAATAATCTTTCAATGAGTTACGAGACTTTTATCTTTAATCGGATTTCAAAGACGCTCCAGTGCCGTCGTTTACAGGTGTCCACTGTGACCCTGAAACGTTTTAACCGTTCCTTATTGATTTGTCTGTATACAACATTTAAACTACGTTATGTAGTACGAAAAATTCCATACACAATAAGCGTAGCATACTTCTAGATGATATTGAATTTCAACATCAACACTAATACTACTTCCAATACATTCGAGAACAAGAACCTGTCAAGAATGGTTTTCAATCTGATTAAATAAAACTAACTAGTACATACATTCTGTCTTCACTGACAGCGACTCCGAAGCAAACTCCAAACAGCTCGACCTAAAGCGTTAAACTTGCTTCCTGTACACCACACAAGGATCAGGAGGTATATGATCTTGATTAATCATGCAGTTCAAAGCCCATTTCCCCCTAATATGTCGATGGTAAGATTTAGTCATAACCTAGACCTAAGTGGGATGATAAAAGCTATACACGGCCAGGCTTAAATATGGCACCAGTTCATGAAGCCCTTGACCATTAGTCTAAGCTACGGTGAGGGATGAAGTAAGCTCAGTTAGTATCAGCGATTATTGGCTTAAAACATTATGTGACAGTGACCAGAGGCATAAGTGTATTCACTCGATTATTTTTCGAAACTTATGTTTAGCTATCTCATCGTATACACCTCTGTTTCTTCCTTTTTATCTAATTACTTCGCAACGTTAACTGCGTAAGCTTGTGCACGCCGTGCTAGGTTTTTAGGAGACTGATTAATTAACATATGTGCCAGGTTCTAATTTTTTGTCGAGTAATTATTTAGTCATGGTCCTATGGTGATATGTGACTGAGTTTTCAGATAATAGTATTAATTGAATCGTGGATAGTTACTGTGAATAACAACTGACTACACAAATTTTTGTTTCTAGAAGTGATTAAAGATTACATAAGTTTCATTTGGTATGTTAATTAGACACAAGGACAAAACGTCAAATTAGTAGAATGACCAGTGTCTTTATGGCACTAATCCTGTGATGGAATGCCTATTTAGAAAGTCGTGACAATCTGCAAATACATTTAAGAAATAATTTATAGTGCTATCATAAGACATTTAAGAAAACTTGCTTTTTATGTTCATTGTTTTTATTTATTAACAGCTAGGTCACGTGAGACTTTGGTTTCAGTGCAGATTCGAGTCACTAATTCTTTAGGTCGCTTTAAACATGGGTAAGGTACTGACACTTGATACCATCAATCCGAATATGAAAAAGATAGAATATGCAGTACGTGGTCCAATTGTTGAACGAGCTATTCAAATTGAAAAAGAACTTGAAAAGGTTTATCATTTTGAAGTATTTTAATACTTGTTAGGGTCAAAGTAAAACCTTTACCGAAGTTATAAAATGCAATATTGGTGATTGTCACGCAACCGGTCAAAAGGCTATTACATTTCTACGCCAAGTGACTGCTCTCGCTGTGTGTCCTCATCTTTTAGAAGACAAGGGTTTCCCAGAAGACGCCAAATCAAGGGCTACAGACTTGCTTTCAGCGTGCGCTGGTTCTAGTATTGGTACGTTTGACTGTTACGTTATTTCGTCAAATATTTTTACTACTCTGCATCAGGGTTAATTTTAAATAACTTACTTATGACAACTTAGTATATTCGCAAGTAAACTGAGTAAGAAAATTGCACACTGCTCATCACATTGATGTCAAAATATTTGTTTCATGTAGTGATGATCATTTTTTTATTGCATTAAATGGAGTGCGCCTTAGTAAACCAGGTTATTTCGGCCTATGTCTTATCTAAATTAAGGTATTTTCTGATTGCAGAGGTACATTCTTATTCTAGGTTTTTTGAGATCCAAATTTAAATACATGAAATTATGCTTTATTTTCCTTTTAAATTGATTGTACTCTTAATTTAAGCTGCTTAGGTAGTATCATACTCTGAAAGACACTTGTTTGTACAATCGAACTGTCCGTTTTAGTGATTCAATATTTTTAGTTAGAAATGAACCTTTTTCTTTTTGGCTGTGCTTTAATTGTAGTAAACTAATACTATAGTATTATTTATAATTGTCATAGCCCGACCGCCTTTGTACTGTTGAAGCCTTGTAGTTAACCGCTTTGAAAAACAATAAACTAAGTGTTTAGTTTTCTGTGTATTGATAGTCACTTCTTCATATTAACTTCCATTGCTGCTTATTTTACAATCGCTTCACTATGCTACCTTGATCTTCATCTATAGTGTTGTTCATTTTTTAAGTGTACATATATTAAACCTACGCTATTTACTGTATAGTTGTCTTCACAACTTCCATAATTAGGACGTTTAGACTTGGAATTTTGCGTCAACAATCACATGTACATCTTGATACTGTCGATGAATGAAGTAAAGCTTATTGTAGACCTGTCAGCCTTTGCAAGCCGATATTATTAAGCCACTTCGTGATATTTTCAATGTAGAATTCCGACTGTACAGATTCTCCCGTTGCACTGAAATTCACCAAAGTGATCTTGTAAGAATAAATACGTTGTAAGGTCTACACTCAATGTATCTAAACTCCAACTTGGTGGTTCGCCACTGTTTTTGTTGGCCACTAATTTTTACTAATTAATATACAAAATGTTTTATATACATTAATTCCTCTTTGAAACATGTTTTACTCGTGTATTTCTTTTAGGTTCCTACAGTCACTCTCTAGGACTGGAAATGGTGCGTAAACATGTAGCAAAATACATACATCAACGCGATGGAATCGAGTCCAACTGGGTTAATATTTTTTTGTCTACTGGGGCCACAGAAGCTGTTAAGGTATGATTCTTGCAGTTATGAAGTGACTTATTGTCAATTATCTTTTAAATGTATTAAATTGAAATTGTGCTGACTTTTTAATAGAACTACCTAAGTATCTGTCATGATTGCGTCATTCTCAAGACAGACGTCTAAAAATGTAATACCTATGTTTGAAATCTATAAGCCTGTGTATTTGATCATTCCATATCTTAGTTCACTCGAAATATTTTATACTTTGAAGATATTTTTATTATCATTTACAAGGATACAGAAAGAAGGGTTGGAAGCCTTACATAATAGTGTACCAATTTAGGCTTATTACTTTCCAAGTAGATAAAAAATAGTAAGTGGAAGAGGAACAAATAATTAAATGAACTGAAAATAGCTAAGTGAAATAATACTTCATAGATTCAAAAGCGAAGGAATGAACCCATTATAAAACCCTGACTAAGTTTTCTTTCTCATCAGCATTTAACCCCGTTTCAACACTTTGTACTCGGTTGGGCTAGTACATGTAATTGAGTTACTTAAAGTTCATCCTACTGAGTTGTTGTACCTTCCTCATATCCTATTCTTTCAAAATCACATGAACCATGTAGTGACGGGTAATCAAAATATTACATATCTTAGTGATTATTTTGTCTATGTTTTGATCGATCGGATCGATTTTAAGCACAAAATATAAAGCGTATTTTGATATTGATATAAACTTGATTTGATTATATTTTCTGAAAAATTTTCATGTATGCTCAAAATACTTATTTACGAATGAGTTATTCCATGCTCCTGAATATTATTTAAAGAGATGAAGTATAAATCTGTCTTGTTGTAGAACTGTATATTCTAGATCATTAACCGAACCGAATCTCTTAGGATGTCATCTGTTTTAATAAATTCATGATATACAATGCTTACAGAGCACATGGCACAAATAACAATTATGGTCATTTTTAAAGTTTGTTTATTTTCGATGGCAACTATAAGGCATTTTAATAGATATTCACGCAATTACACATTTCCGCAAACTTTTAGATGTTATTGGAACTAATATCTACAACTGGGCAGGGCAGTGAACGAGCAGGTGTTATGATACCCGTACCACAGTACCCTCTATATTCAGCTACAAACTCTGAATACAATAACTTTCAGGTCAGTCTACGATCCTTTGGCGTTCTTAAATACTATGTTAAGTTTCCTTCCTGAATGTTGCAGTCCGAGAGTAAGTCACAACCAAATTAACAATATAGCATAAACTGAACTTGTTTTAAATTTAAAAATCAATTACTTTTGAAAATTTAGTCCCTAAACATCGATATACTGAAAGATATTTTTATCACTTTTTCATATTCATTTGTGGAGTAAGTTGTTTGAGGTTGAAGTTTATTTAATGTAATTTCACATTATAATTGTGGAGTATTTTTCTTAGGTACAAAGTGTGTACGTCTTATTTTATGGAATGATAGTGCCTACATTAAATTCTGATTGGGCACTGGGTTAGTAATATCACTACTTAGTCAAATGTTGCATCGTCCCCAGTAATATTTGATTTTCACATATATCATCATATTTTGATAATAATTTTGCTTAAGGTAGTTTCACTCACTCTAAAATAAGAACATACGTATATTGGTGATTAATGATAGACTATTTTACTTCTAATAAGTCCCTGTAGATTTTAACTATTTTGTTCCTCATGTTATTCGTTTGTTCACCAATATAAACTATACATCTGTTATTTGTCTTGCGTTTTATTCTCTAGTTATAATACAACTCCTTTTTCAGATTAATTATTATTTAAATGAAAATGACAATTGGTCTTTATCTACTGACGAATTAAATCGGGCACTAACCAGTGTAAAAGAACAGTGTATACCAAAAGCCATAGTTGTCATTAATCCAGGAAATCCAACAGGTCAAATTCTTCCGCGCAGGTGTATGAAAGATATTATCAAATTCGCAGTTGACAATCGATTAATGATCATAGCTGATGAGGTTTATCAACACAACGTTTACCAACCGGATAAGTATCCATGGGTTAGCTTTAAGAAGGTTGTGTTTGAAATGGGGCCAGGCTATTCAGACAAACTGGAATTGGCTTCGCTTATGTCTTGTAGCAAAGGTTATATGGGAGAGTAAGTTGTTGTTGTTTAATGATTAAGTCCTTGTTGAAATGTTCTTTTTTGTATTCTGTTCAGTACCTACTTCTTTCTTGGGCTTTCAGCTCTTTAGACTATAACCTTTCTAACAGGCACACTTTTATGTTTACAAGGCGTTTTTGTGTTGGTTTGCTGCATATAGTTGATTTCTTTTGCAAGTTTTCATGGTAGATATTTTCGTTCACCCCGGAATTACTATTGCTATCTATTTTGATAACAAATGCTAGTTAACGTACAATTAAGGGTAAAATCAGTCATATGCAACCGAGAAATTGGCGCATGTACATCGATCAGAGTTGCTACATACGATGGATACTAAGGCAGCCGAAATATTAGTCACATTGGTAGTAGTAAAATACAGTAGATATTGAGAACATGATTCTGAAAGTAAGGGTTGATTTGTGGAAAGGTATAAAATAATTTTAAGCTCATGACTTAAGAGAAGATAAAAAGTGAATGTGCCTGTGCTATCGTAATCGATTCCGAGCAATGTTGTTTATAGTCTTCAACCACTGGCTACGTCATTATCCTCAGACCATCAAATAGACCTGGTATTTCTTTAACCTAACTAAGAATGGCATTATTCCATCAAATTATTTATTATAAGTCAATGGATGAGATAGATCTTTTTTGAGTGCCGTTAAAATATTACAAATATGTAGCGTCAAACATCGAGACAACATATAATTAGTAGGCAACCACAAATCCATTCTTCACCTCCTCCCAGCTGTTGAACTTTTTATTCTAAAACAACATAACAGTGATACCACAATACCCATCTAATTATATGTGAACTAAACATCACTGTATCTATGATAAAGTGGTAGAGGAATAATGACAGTAGTCATTTGCTCATAGGTATGGCATTTAGTCAAAATTTCCATGCACCTTTTTGTATGAAAGTTAGAATAAATAGAGTTTAGCACGATATTATAAAATGATTAGTTGAGGTGGTTTTTGTTAAGATTGGTATTTAATTTTGCTGTTTGTCACTGATTAGTTTCGCTCAGCTGCTGAAAACTGGGGTGTATTAAACAGGTATTTCTTCCTAGTATGGGATTCTTTGGCAATGCGCACCTTCGATTCCATCAGGAGATCAAACCCAGAACTTTCAGGTCTCGCAGTGAATGCTTAACCTTCAGCCCAAGTAAGCAGATATCCAACGGTAAAATTCCCACTCCCATCAATTTATGATATATCGCGACGATCAGTCAATGTCATTAGTGATATCTCACTCCCATCAAGTCTGAATTTCATCACTCGTTCTTCGTGTGACCTTTAGGTCCCGAGTTCAACTCCTTGACGAGATCGCGGGTGCATGCTCCTGAAGAGTTTCATACTAGGTCCAAATAGATGTGTAGTGTTCACTGGTATTCAGTGATACCAGGCCATGATTAGTCTGTGACAAATGAAAAATATGACATGCTTAGTAGGATTTGCATCTGAGGTGCATGGCATTAGTGGTGTTGAGTTTTCTTAGTCATATGGTTTCAATTCCAGAGATTCATTGCCATTTCGGAAACATGATCAGAGCCCGCCTTACGCGGAAGTGAGTTCTTTATTTATTTTGTAAGCAGCAAATCCTCTCCTTAGTATGATCTTATTTTTGAATTACAATCTTCATAAGTTTTGATTGTCTTCGTTTGTCGTGTTTCTGTCGACTACTTTGTTCGCTTGAACTCTGATTCCATGACTGGTTGATGTTTTCATGTAAGTTGGTAGGCTGGATCTATATCGACGTGCTGTTCGATCTGAATGCTATGACTCTAGAAAATTCTACCAATACTTCGAATTCCGTTGATCTAGAATTTCGACGTTTTCCGAGTCAAATGTATGTCTGTGCTTACTTATTATCACTGATATCGGCGACACCATGTGTTGTTCGACAGTTATTTTGTATTAGTGATGTGTAAATAAAGGGGAGAGGCGTCCACTTTATCCAGCATAGTGTTCCAAAAAGTTAACGCAATTTGTCTGTTAGATGGTTTTGCACTTTACTATTTGCGAAGTTTCTTTCGTCTGCATAAAATATAATTCAAATATTTCGTTGATTTGTGGATGATACCGATTTTATGAATTCTAGACATATTGGTATAGAATCGATCTGTCAATCTACATAGAAACGGTCAACCAGTCACATAATCAGATGCTAAACCACAAAAGCAGTCAACAAGATAAAAAAAAACAAATAAAAACGATGAGCATAGTCAATTATTAATAAGACTATCAAAAACTTCATTGCTCATTGGATACATACATACTTCATTTCTGATATCGTTATCTAGAACGACAATTAAATCTCTACGCTTAAAATATCAGTTCACGTAACACAACACTACTAATAGATTTATGTGATCGGTTTGCCGATGCACTTTTATTTGAGATCAGATTGATATTTACTAATTTATAAATCGATGGGATTTTGAATCATATTTACGAAAGATTCAATTCGGCAACAATATAATACTTCTTCAACACATGGTTACTAGTATTTTACCAGAGACTAAACTATAAAGCAACCGAAAACGCTGAACACATGATGCTTTTCACACTTAATAACATTTATCAACATAATAAAACTCCTCATTTCTTGAAAATTCATCATTCACTTTTAATGGCCATTAGTCCTACTAAACCAGATCATAGAGAAATGAATATATTTTAACCTACACTTCAGGGTTTGGTAGTACGTAGTGATTTACAATTGTAATACTACATAGTTTAGTGAATGCATTATTAATATCACAGTTATTCCTGATTGATAAGCACGAATTTATCAACTAAGATGTAAGCATTGTATCAATCGGTAGTTATGTATTCGACACTGAAACCAAGTTTAATAAATTAATATGCATCGTAATGTTATGTCGTATATACAATAGGCGTGTACGCTTTACACTGTTCGTTTAATGAACAATCACATTAGAGCTCTACATTTAAACTCATCGAACTGAACTACACCGGTATAAGATATCATACTTGCTATGTATTTTAACAGCGATAATCATATAAGTCAATAATTGATATTACATAATACCACCTTTAAATTAAATGGATATTTTACTGCATTGATACACTAATTTTAAATTAATGTAAACTTATTTTTCACTATCATGAAATGATTTGCTGATGAAATAACTTTTTCGTGTTTATATAGGTTTATTAAATAGTTTCCTTTAAATAAAGCATATGTATACGTCACCTGCCAACTAACTAATATCTATGAAGTATGTAACTATATAATGTACATAATGTAAAGGAGTGCTTGTTACAAAATTACTTATGTCAATTAGTTTTTCAATTCGTTTTGTTAAATAAGAATAAATGAAAAATTCAATCATATTACTATCTTAATACTACTTCATTTGTTTCTCTGGCGAAATCTCAGTACAAATTTAAAAAGTTCGTTTGGCTTTTGCCAACTTACGTCACCTATGGCGTAGACGAGATATTCGTCTCTCAACGAAAGGGAGAGTGTACTGCGCAACAGTTCGTTCTGTCTTACTGTATGGGTGTGAGACGTGGCCATTAAGGGTAGATGACACGAAGGTTATTAGTTTTTGACCATCGATGTCTTCGAAACATCGCTCACGTTAGCTGGGATCACCGAGTAAGTAATAACATGGTTAGACGACAGGTGTTAGGCAAATGTGGTAAATCGGTCGATGAGGTTGTGAATCTTCATCGACTGAGGTGGTTGGGACATGTGTTGCGTATGCCGAACCACCGTCTTCCTCGACGCGCAATGTTGGCTGACATAGGAATAGGATGGAAGAGAGTTAGAGGTGGCCAAACTAAAACATGGTATCAGTCCATGAAGTCACTGACTGCCGGTTTGTGTCGTGTCGGTAGCTGCAGACTACCTGGATGGGGTCCTCACGGTTACCGTAACCAGTGGCTAGAAACACTGAGTGACATGGCCCAGAATCAGTCACAATGGCGCAGATGCATTCACTCATTGTCTTTCCTGAAATCATGAGCTTTAAATTATGCCATAACTTTCTTTCCATGTTTCGTGAACCATATTCTATATGTTCACACTCCTTGTTACTATTATTATTTAATTTTATTGAAGTAACTTGTACTAATGGTGGTGGTGTTAATCTTGCGGTGCCATGGTGGTATGGCAACTTGAACCGATGTGCCAGGTTTTTTGTTGATTATACATACATACATACATACTTCATTTTTTTACTTTTCTTTTTTGCTATACTTTGCAATTCATGTGTTTTTCTGTCTACTTTAGATGTGGATATCGTGGAGGATACTGTGAATTGTTAAATTTTGATCCAGCTGTTCGAGCTCAACTTTATAAAGCACTTTCAGCACGGTTATGTCCACCTCTAATGGGACAGGTAAAGTAGTAAAATTTCATAGCTTTTCAAATGACATAATCCATTTTAAAACAAATTTTGTTTAGAATTAATATTATTTATTCATTAAATGATAATTCAAACTCTCATAACATTTTTATGTTCAATAATGACTAATTACACAGAAGGACTAAACAAACATTACATTTGTCACTACTCTGTGATCAATCAGTGTAAATGCATAAGTCCTACAAAACATCAGTCATAGCACAAATAACTCGTTGATAACGGTCACATATTATAAAGTTGGAAGATTAATTTGCGTTTTCTATAATTGGCATAAATTCAGTCTAAATTTCAAGTAAGTCTTACCAACGGCTATCAACTTACATGAAACCTAAATCAAGTAAGTTACCCTACCAGTTTCATTCGAACATTGTAAAAAGGTACATTACATTCTATGACGAGTTGCTCTGACTAGTATACACGTATGAAAACTTGACCAATAAGATCCGACTAGGACATAACGAATAAGCAAATGCGAGATTCGTCACTATATATTCGCTTCTTAGCTACACTTTCACTATGTAATTAGTATATTTCTATTAAATTTTTACTGTTGGGAATCAACACCTGTAAGTATAAGCTTCACTAGCTACTAAATAACTGCATGATCGTCACGCTACATCACAAATTAACGGGAGTGGGAATTTTACCATTGGATAGCTGCCCAGTAGTTCAGAATGTTAGACATTCTCCAACCTCAATGGCGTGGGTTGGACTCTCCTAGAGGAATAAAGGGTATGCACTGCTGAAGAGTTCCATACTAAGATCAAACAGTGACTAGTACTTCATTCATTTTAATTATACCCTCCTAACATCACTCTGTGACGAATTCAATCAACTAATAGTGTCAATACTTATTTCAGGCGCCCTGTTATTACTTTTAGTGTTACTAACTGTAGTTATTGTTATGATGATATATAAGTTATGTACATCTTATATAGCCTACGTATTCAATTACTGCACGGAATATGAATCGCTAATGCTTGTGTATATACGATTACAATCTCACTATGTTAATTAATAATTCCAAATTATCTATAAATCACCGTATATCCAATTGACTAAGATACATTCATAAACAATTGTATAACTCTAACGATAAATTTATGGGAATTATATATGAGTACAATGTATATCCAACAAGCGTAGACACGAGACAAGTACAAGATAGAAGTAACCGTCAAATTGAGTTCAATCGCACATTGAGCACACATACTACAGGATAAAATACAATATGTAAAATATTATGCTACATTTTATCATTGGCTGTTACACATAATCAGCATATAACGATGAACCTTAAGAGACTAAATTAAATTTATCATTCTATTCTATTAGAATGTAAATATTTATATAAACTAGGGTGTTAACCATGTGAAACCATGAAAACAATCATTTATATCGTTTCATCTGAATGCAATTAAATTAGGTATCAAAAAATGTTTGTTTTCATACAGTCAAAAAAAGTACCATCAAAAATTCCTTGGATCTATTTATAGACAATTTATGCATAGACGAGTTATCTGAAGTTGTCTCTTCTTTTTTTTTTTATGTTAAATTATAGGAGATAGATGTAATGGTTAGTTATATAGACAGTGTAAATTGCGCACTTCTATTGTCTATACAATATAACATTACAATGTATATTAAGTTGGTTTCAGTGTCGAATACATAACTACCGATTGATACAATGCTTACATCTTAGTTGATAAATTCGTGCTTATCAATCAGGAATAACTGTGATATTAATAATGCATTTACTAAACTATGTAGTATTACAATTGTAAATCACTACGTACTACCAAACCCTGAAGTGTAGGTTAAAATATATCCATATCTGTATGATCTGGTTTAGTGGGACTAATTACCATTGAAATCAAATAATGAATCTCCAAGTAATGAGAAGTTTCATTATGTTTATGATTGTCATTAAGTTTGAAAAGTAGTATCTATATTGAACCTTATTGATTGTTTTATTCGGTTAACATTTTATCATATGAATAATTGACCTTTCCTGTGTGAATTGATAAATCTCATCTATGTTGACGTGTTTTTGACTACTGTTTGATTTGAATGTCATGTTTCTCATGAATTTTCTCTGTTTAGAGTTTTCTGTACACCTGACATTTTAGTGACATCTATTAGAGTGGATGTCTAGGTAATCGGTATCTGTATGCTCCACTTGATAACAAGTATACACATTTGTCACAGTGTAAATCTCGAACGAGCAAAAATGCGGATTAATTTCCTTTCCTAACAACCATCCTGTCGCAAACAGCTGTACGTCGACCAGAAATCATAACTTCACAAACGCATGGAAACGTTGTACGAACCAGTCCAATACAAACGTTATCATTAAAATGTGTCAGTCAGACAGTTGATAATATGCCCTCAACTCGTAAAGTATTACCTTTATTCCGATTGGTTTCGCTCAATTTCTACAGAAAAGTTAAACTACATCGATGAAGTTTTATGTACCTTATTGATGAAGACAGTAATGAGAAATTTGGCACAATTTCTCTGTAAATGTTTCAGGTTGAAAAGTAAAGTCAAGACGGCGTTCTCTGCTAATTAACTATTATGAACGTCTTCTTAATATCTATCGATCAGTATGTGTCTAGTAATCGCACTCAAACACCGTTTCTATTTGTTATTTAGTGTATTATGTTACTTTTTAACTTATGGCTTGCAAGTTAACAAGGAAGGCTGCTAAGCCTATGTTTCATGCTATTTGACACTCATCAGAAAAGGAAACCTACAATCTAAGCCAAACTGGTGCCCTCTGATTAATTCGAACTTGGGTTGCTTAGTTTCAAAGTTTTCAACCTCTACGATTCAGGTATTTTGGGCAGTGACTGATATTTTTAGACTTTTAAAAAAATCATCTTACTATATATACTTGACAGTTCCATTATTAGTATCATTTTATACTATACTTAGGTTGCACTTGAGGCAATTGTAAATCCACCTCAATCAAATGAACCATCATTTCCACTATTTGTTCAAGAACGCGATAATGTATTAAGTGCATTAAAAGAAAAAGCTGATATAACTTATAATGCATTAAATTCAATGCCAAATATGTCATGTAATCCTGTTCAAGGTGCAATGTATGCGTTTCCACGCATATATTTACCACCGGCAGCCATTCAAGAAGCTGAAGTAAGTTTAATTAACTAAACACTATAATCAAAATTATTGTTTTCATCTTTTGTCAGTTATAGCTAATACTTTTAATGACCAAAACTAATTTAATTATTTCCGATTAGTGTACTTGATTCACACTCTTTTGTATTTGTGATGGGTTTGTAATACTACTACTCGCTTGTAGATGGGGGCCGGTCTCGACACTGCCTTGCAGATACTGAACCCTGAGTTATATATATTTTAGAAGAATTAGAAATATTACTCATTATTCAATTGTCTAAACTGAAATTGATAATTCCGACTTCACACATATAATCCAGTAATTAAAAGTCGATTCCTTAAATCATTCGTGTTCTAAATTGTCACCAATTATAATAAGCGTTTATGTATGGCTAACAAGTAGCATGCAATAAACCATATAGGGTTAAACCTAAACATGAATCGTGTTTTGTGGTGGTTTCATTCCACTTGCGATTCGTCCACTGGATATACTTACCTCCCACATTGAGACTTAAACCTAGTATCTATAATTTCAAACACCAACACATTATCCACTGAGTCCAGTTATTTACTAACTTGTTGTATAGATGTTATTTAGTTGAAATGGGTTTTATGGACCCCACTACTAACCGCAACTGAAATCTGTTAAAAACTGATGGCTAAATGGTAATATAAAGGTAGTCTGTTCATGATGCATTCGAATCACATAGAGGCTGATAAAACACAGCTCATTGTATCAACACGTTGTCTTTTAATAGACCGCTTACTATTATTGACATTATTCACACTGTGGTTTGTCTTTCTAGTTTCTTATCGTAAATAATAATTAAATTGTGATTAATTAACAACTTTAAAGATATGGAATTTCAACAATGAAACTATTCAATTTTTGTCCTCTGGAATCCTTTCTTGATGCAGTCTAATTACTTAAGTGAATCTGATCTTATCTGCTTTCAATTGGTTGTTAAATTTCATAAAATTTTCACATACAATAATCATATATTGATGATGACTTTTCCAGGGAGAAATGGACAGTGTGCACCCTCGCCTGACAAAATCGAGGGTATGTATTACTAAAAAGTCTCATACTATGATGAAACAGCTGTTCATTGCTCCCTGATTTTCAATGGTACCATACCAACATCATTCTGTGAAAAATCAAATAAATAATATTATTCTCTTATTATTTCTGTTAGGACTTGTTGATTAAGGCTTATCATGTTTGTATCTACTCTGACGAGTTAATGTATTGAAGCTGATTGAATAAATAAATGCATATTCCTTAGACATCTTCGTCACTATCAGAAAGAAGTGTATAAGTCTGTTCAATTAAACAAATTTAACGTAAGATATAGTTTATTCACTGATTTAAACGAATACAAGACAAACAGGATGAATAATAAGCATAAGTATTCATTCAAGTAATTTTTAAGTTATATGAATATCTGTTGAACTTTATGTATACGGTCTGTATAATTACGCTTATTATTGTACCAAATCGATTTCATGTTCAATTCCTTACTGTGTCTGTAATTAATAAAATACTGAATAATTTTAAGATGAGTGTAAATGCATTTAGGAAGATTGTTGTCTACTCATGTTTGCTCTTGAATTCAAAGATATTTTAAAGACAAACTACTTTCAATACTTAAGTAATAATTCATTGATATATGCTAACAAAGTGCCGGCAATATCTGAAACATTAATCAAATGCTTATGTTAAATATCTAATAGTTTGTATAGACAATATTGAAGAAAGCATACGATTATGTCAATTCATGATAAATGTTTCACTGCATTAATGTCTGTAGATAGGATCCTAGATTAGTTCTACGATTGCACTGAATTCAAATTTTTTTATGATTAACTGATGTTCTTCATCTTGTTGTAATTAATTAATTAAAAATCTACTGTATGTTATTTTTAAATGTTAGTAACCACATTATAAGTTAACCAAGCCGATACACTTTACTGGAAAAACTAGACTGAAATTGAAACGAGTAATTATGCCGTATTTATTGGCGGTGTAAACGTTTAGTAATCTTATAACGACAATAAAATAATTTGAATTACTTACATATTGTAGGTAGTCTCACATAAGAAATACTATTTTGTAAAAGTCCCTTGAAAATAACTTGTGTTAATGATCTTAAAGATCGGCGAGATAGTTGGCATGAAACTCTGGATCTAAGTTTTGACATATTTGACACCGGTCGTCAAGACCTACCTGCAATCTTCGAAGGAATTTATGCTCTCTGTGGGACTTGATCCCTGGTCACTCAGTCTCACAGTCTGGAACCGTTACCACTGAGCTATTCAGGCTAAAACACAGATTCCTGTTCTCCTGTCGACTACCCCACGAAAATCATCTCCCATTTCTACATAGTGGCAGTAATGTCGGGTCACTTAGACTGATAGAATTCAATCAGCACTATAAAAGATTTGATGAACATCAAAGTAATCAACCAATGTATTAGTAATCTTAGTCGTTTCATCGTAACCAAACTTAACAGAAACAGAAAAACAGGTAGAGAACACATATGTTCGGTGTTTAAAATACCATGGATACTTCATTCAATAACTCATATGATCGAAATGAATTATAATATTTGCTAGTTATTTTATAAATACATGGTGTTTGGTGTTGGCTATTATTATGGCGTCAATGGTTCTTCGATAATCTTACTCTTGATGAACATTACTTTGTTGTTATATAAGGTTCTAAATATTATTATTAACCGATGTATAAACAGAAAACAATGATTTATTACCAAGCATAGAGTTCCATAAATAATCAACTATTTACATGTGCTATTTTTATTCATTCACTTAATGATCACTTTAAGGTGAGTGATACTCACCATAAGAAATCCTTGATTATGAATAATGTAACATGACACTTTTAGTGTTGCCATATCAATCGACTCTAATCACTTGAGTATTATTGTAATGAACTTGAATTTTCTCATATATAATATGTAAGCTTAATAGGTTTCCATCACAACTTCTAGTAGTATGACTTAACAATCGTCACACCCGATACTTGACAGTAAAATATAGTAACCATTGCTTTCTCAAATGAAACATTAAAAAATTTACTTTGAAAATTATGTAACCTACATCATGGTTAATATGATACCCAAATGAATTTATGTCATGGTAACAAGCCTTTCGAACAAAATATAAGTGAATACATGATAATTTATTGGCACTCCATTTCACTGTTTCATATTGTCATCAATATTCACATATGCTTGTTTACTGATAAAGAACACGAATATGTTTCCAATACCTTTTTTTCGTAGGTTACATCAAATCAACGTTATCGTCTGCTTAATACAATTTTGCATATTTAGATAAGCCAAAATCGTTCAGTTGATTTATTATTATGCAATAGGACAATCAAAGTTCTAAATCAATTTGTATAATTTAAAGAAGCATTTAGATTAACAAGGTATTCTTGTTATGTCCAAGACACTTTCATAATTGTTTTGCAAATGAAATGGATATGAGTTGCGTATGCCCAACCACCGTCTGCCTCGACGCACAATGTTGGCTGATACAGGAATAGGATGAAAGAGAGTTAGAGGCGGCCAAATTTAAATATGGCATCAGTTCATGAAATCACTGACTGCCGGTTTGAGTCGTATCTGTAGCTGCAGACTACCTGGATGGAGTCCTCGCGATTACCGTAACCAGTGGCTAGAAACACTGAGTGACATAGCCAAGAATCGGTCACAATGGTGCAGATGCATTCACCCATTATCTTCCCTTAAATCATGAGCTTTAAATTATGCCATAACTTTCTTTCCATGTTTCGTGAACCATATTCTATATGTTCACACTCCTTGTTACTATTATTATTTTATTTTATTGAAGTAACCTGTACTAATGGTGGTGGTGTTAATCTTGCGGTGCTATGGAGGTATGGCAACTTGAACCGATGCATACATGTGCCAGGTTCTATGTTGTTTATACATACATATATGCATATAAAACTAGCTTTCTTGAATTGTCAATTCCTATATGATAATATCTGTGAAATTATATGACAAGGAGTTGAAAAGTACTGCAAACTATACGATGCGTAATTCGTCATTATAATTATTTGTCGCTTAATTGGTCAAGTCTAGTCACAGTTTTAACGATTTATAATTTTCTCTTAGTGTTTAACATTAGTTCATCATATGTAGATTATCTATTAGCACTAATAACAATAAGTGAGTAATTGATCTATTGAGTTACATATGAGTCATTTAGCGGAATGTGTCAGGTAGAAGATAAGCTTGAAATCCGTTTTTTTTAGTAGAAATAATCCATTTGCTGTTTGAAACAAATCGGGAATATTGAATAGGCTGCAATCAGTTGACATTCATCCCATGGTTTTATGACAGAACTTCTGATGATTGTAAACAGTGAATAAATAAGATAAAGGCGAATGTCATTGGAATAGTCATTAGACGAGCATCTAGAACGACCAACTGATATAAGAACATAATTTAATATCACTTGTCTTTGTATGTCCCATTTAAACCAATGACGGTTACTTAAAATGAGCTGATTGATTGTTGCAAAAATAAAGTATTCTAAACCTGATTTTTTGTTTACCCGGAACCTACACGCTCCTCCAAGCTAATTTATATATGATTTCAGTTACCAACATAAAAGCGAAATGTGTTTTGCAAGAAGGTTGGATTGAGAATACTTTGAGACGCACGTTGAACACGTCCTGAGGCTACATGCTTTTGCGAAACGTCAAATAGACAAAGTCAGTAACTTAAAATACAGCAGTGTCCGAGAACACCAGAGACCCGATTGTTGTATACTCTGAGTCTTATAACCATTTCATCAAAGTTTTGTTGTCGTACGCTTGAGATTTTCATTCATGGTTATGCTCTAAATGTTTGCCCACAACCGTCCAATAACCATCTATTCTTTTATCAAAGCTAAACGATAAGTATTCACACTTTGATGACGCCTTGGGAAACAGTACCTGAAAAACACGAGCAATTCACTTCCTTCAGTGAGTATGACCATGGTTTACATTTGAACGTCGTCAGCATAGAAAATTCATATAAGATTTTTGATTTTGATGAAAACAGGAATTATGAGTCGTAAAAGGAAAAGTGTCATGTTTCTGAATTCTCTCAATTCATTGTTAATTGCATCCAGTAATTGAAATGTAGCTATGAACATGATAATCAACCATAAATTCTCGGTGCTCACGATAACACTTCAAGTTCACGATAAATGTACTTTGTCGCCATCAAGCGATTCGTCACTAATTTCCTTTATTCACATAACACCAGCATAGTAATCATTCAATTGACATATTTCCTCTTATAGCACATCACTTAAGCGCCAAACAAATAATAAGACTTTTCACCAAGCATCTTCTCACTGGATTAAAATGATCTACAGTTAGGCTTCGAAAAATTTTAAAAATTCCTATCCAAGAAATTTACACCACAGTGCGGTTAAGTGTATTTGTGTAGTGTGCATTGAGATAACTGAACTGAAGTAGATGACATAAATCTAGAATCTGACCCTCGGCGAAGGTGCTAGTATTCACTACTGAGAAGTCTTAAATCAGGATGAAATATATGTTTACTGCTTACCCATATCTACGGCACTAAACAAAAATGATTACAGATATTCAGACTATGATAAGCAAAATAAAACAATATTTTTCACATTACTTATTATACTTATTGTTTGGCATGTCAATTTACCACGTTAGTATGATATAGCAGCGTTTATGTTTCATCAGCAGATTTTTCACTTAACTAAAGGTCATCATATAATTCTTAACTGTCTGGGTCATTTGAGGTTCTATGAATATGAACTGGTTGTATGTCTGTATTATTGTTTCACTTGTATGATTTGCTTCTGTTCTTTTCCTTTTTCAAGTGTTCGAAGTATATACCAGTAGTATGATAGTTTTTATAACTATCTATATGAATTTAAAAGTCTGACTTTAGTAATTCGAAACTATTATAATGAGGTATTGTAAAATATTGTTGCATGGGAAATTTTACATCGGAGAGGAGGCTGACTTTAGTTGAACAACAAAGACTAGGAGGGGTTGGACATATGTTTTGTCATAATACTAGGATTCTCAGAAGTATGCACCTACACTATAACCATATAGCTCAAACATTTTTCGGATCCAATCTTTAATAGAATAGTGGGTGAGCAAAACTATTGGCTTAACATGGCATACCTAGGCAATTCTCTAATAATAAAGGGTTATCAAAGTAGCTTTCAGTATACACAACGGAGTTCATATTCTTTATGATTATTAAACCTGGTTACTAATTTCTAATTAATTCATACCTTCATAGAAATTAATATACCATTCTGTTTTTTCCATTTATTTATTTTAACTTATTAAAACAAACCTAAATAATTTATATATTTGTCAATTACAGAAAAGAGGAGAAAAACCAGATTTCTTCTACTGTTTACAATTATTAGAAGAAAAAGGTATATGTGTTGTACCAGGTTCTGGTTTTGGGCAAGAAGAGGGAACATATCATTTCAGGTAAATATATCTATTTGTTTCTCCATGTATATGTATATATGAATGAATAACATCTTGTTTCCATGTCATCTCCAAACATTTTAAGCTACTACGAATGCATACTATAGATATAAGGGATCGGTATGTTTTTTTTTATTTAAACTTCTACTAAATAAGTTAATCTGAAAAAAAAATGAACTATAAAACAAAGCGTTGTATTATCAAGTTTGAAAAAATCATCAGACGTATGAAAGACTACCGACCAGCGTGGTCTTGTGAAAGACAGCGGAAAAGTATAAGGTCATCTATTATACATCATGTGGTTGATCACGATTATGCAGTAGGTGAATCTAGTTTAAGATTATTTATAAGATCAAACCTCATCTACTCGAAAGGTGTCTGCACCCATCACCTTTGTTTTAAAAAGGCATTAGCGATACGTAATATAAAGCCAGATTTATGTGTACAGAAATAATTTGTCAAATCGTCTTCGTTATCATGACCCTAAGTTCTTCTATAATCTCACTCCATGTCGTAATCTTATATTATTTATTTATTTACATCATACCATTAATTGGTGTATGACTTTTTCCATGACTTACTGATGTATTCATCATGCATCGATTTAATGTTAAATATAACGCCCTATAATTTCTTAATCAATCATTCTCATCTTCATAAATAACTCATGATTGGTAGAATTATTAAAACCGTTTAATACATTATGTAAGACTTAATTTAATTCTAATTAGGATGAACTTGTGGTGAACGCGATGACGTTCGACACGAAACGGACTGAGTTTGAATCCCGCTGTGAACATCAACATTGGGATGCAGGTACATCCAGTCGATGAGTCCCAAATAAGACGAAACGCTCGTCTTGGATTCCACTTGCCAGTCACAATCCAACTTAAATTAATTTAATCCATTTATTACCACTTTAGTTTGCACTATTCCCCTGGCATACATAGTATTGTAATGGTAGTTGTTGGTGTTATCATCATCATGATTTTAGTGTTTTGCAATCCATTCATGTTTTTCCTCAAGTTTTTGTCTTCTATTCCTTGTTATTAATCCTAACAACTAAGGAATACTGTACAATGTAACTAGCAGTATTCATGAGTTGGTCAATCATGGGTAAAGTAGAGCCTGTTTCACATGTTTATCAGTCTAAGTTGCTACCCCGACCGTGCTGCTACCTTGACGTCGTGGTCGGGCTTACCTATCGTGATGACTCAATCGGGCTATACTGGCTGGAACAATCGTTCCTCTAGGTCCTACCATGCCAGGCAGGTCGGTTGAAGAGAGGTGAGACCAAAAGCAGCAAACATAAGGTCCGAGGACGAAGTCGTACTGCCGGCTGTACAGAGGTGTGTCTGCAGTAAGGTGTTTTCTTCGGACAACCAGCATAGCAGCGATGCTGCCTTCCCACAAAGGAAGGGCGGGGTTAGAAAAGGTCGACCCTAAAAATGAACACCTCACCTTACTCCACGGATTTCCGTCTCCGGCAGTAAGGCATCAACAAGTACGGAGCTACAACAACAACGAAAACCTCTCTCAAAAAGTCTGTGTGTGACCGGCCTCAAGCAGTCGTTTTTTGAGCTCTGCGGTCACGCTCCCAGGTCTTTCAGACCAACCCTAACACATTTTGCTTTTCAGGTACATCAAGAAGAACCCTTCCACAGCGTGGGCAACTGGGAAGAGATAACCGCCCTCATACCGCTAAGAACACACAAGATCATTGCCATTTTAATCAAACTCCTTCTATTCCTAATGTTTATCCTGCCCCCACCTTCAAGCCTAAATCCTTATCTTCAACTTCCTCCTGTGTCATTAGTGCCAACGATTCCGGCCCACAAGATAACGTTCCTAGCATACTAAGACCACGCTCCAAACTTCACATTGGTGCATTCAATGTACGAACCCTGTGTCAAATAGAGCAACAAGCCTCCTTAGCTAGGACATTAGAATCCCGCGCCATTGATGTATGTTGTGTCTCCGAAACACGCATACAGGATCCTAGCGTGGTCATTCACTTGACGTCACCTAGTCAGAGTGAACAACCTTCGCGAAACACTCTTCGTTTATCTGGCGATTCAACAGCAACTTCTCGTGGGCTCGCCGGTGTAGGTATTGCGTTAAGTATGAAAGCAGAACAGGCGCTTCTTGAATGGATTCGTGTCGACAGTCGCCTATGTGCCGTTCGACTAAATGGTTCAGTAAGAACTCGGAAAGATAGAGACACACGCCGTTGTCTTTTCGTTGTTTCTGCCTACGCTCCCACCGACTGCAGCCTGGATGAAGTGAAAGATGAATTTTACAGAAAACTTTCTGAACTACTTCATAGGGCCAAACACTGAGATTTGGTAATCTTGGCTCGTGATTTTAACGCCCAAATAGGTAGCTTGAACCAATCTGAAAGACATTTAGGTGGATGCTTTTGTGTTCCAGCTCAGAGAACGGATAATGGCAACCGTCTGCTGCAGCTTTGCTCAGATAATCGGTTATTTCTAGCCAACACGAACTTTAAGCATAAGAAGCGACATCGTTTAACATGGCGACCTCCTGGCCCCACTCAACTATGGACTCAAATAGACCATATTGCGATTAGTTACCGTTGGAGAGGCTCGATAGAAGACTGCCGATCTTTCTGGAGTACATGTTTGGACTCCGATCACGCTCTAGTGAGAGCGCGCGTTTGCTTGCGTCTTACCGGGCGAAGAAAAACTACCACAGGAAAACCTTTTAGATTTCATTTTAGTAATGAAACAGCCAAGATTAAATTCCAGGAACAACTGAGGAATCACTTAAGCAATTATAAAGATGCGTCCCGACTAGATACTGCTTGGCAAGATGTTCAAGCAGCTGTGGCATCTACAATGATATCTATCAAGGACTTAAATCAACATGTCAAGAAAAATCAATGGATCTCAATGGCTTCTGTTGATTTAATAGACTCCCGAAGACTTATCCCATCGGACTCCGAACACGATGATGAGCGACGAGTAATCAGGCATAAACTGATGAAAAGTCTGTGAAACGACCGTGAGCAGTGGTGGGTAACGAAAGCAAAGGAAATGTAAAAGGCAGCTGCGATAGGTAACACTAGACAACTTTTCAAGTTGATGAAAGAAACGGGTTAAAAAATCCAGCGTTAGTGAGACGATTTCCGAAAAAGGTGGAACACTTATTAGCTCTCAGTCTAGACGTTTAGAACGATGGGCTGAACACTTCAAGGAACAGTTTAGTTGGCCTTCCGCTACTCTAAAACTTCCCACTATTTCGAGACAGCCAGAATGGAAAGTCGACTTAGGTCCCCCGACTCTTATCGAAGTCGAAAAAGCTATAGCCAATCTAAGGCGAGGCAAAGCAGCGGGTCCAGACGGATTATCACCAGAGGTGTTTAAGGATGGTGGTCCCACGTTGACATCCAGACTGACTGATATTTTGACTAAGGTTTGGGAACTTGACATAATTCCATCTGACTGGTGTCGATCGTTAATCGTCCCAGTATATAAGAAAGGGTCAAAGTTGTCCTATAATAACCATAGAGGAATTAGTTTGATTAATGTAGTGTCTAAAATACTAGCTTCTATAATTATCAGACGCTTAACTGCAACTCGTGATCTCCAAATACGAGAAAATCAGGCTGGTTTCAGACCTGGTCGCGGTTGTATAGACCAGATATTCACCGTTCGTCAGATCTTAGAACACAGACAATAGTGGTTTTCCTTGACTTGAAAGCGGCATTTGACTCTGTAGACCGTGAAGTTGTATGGCAATGTGTTTCATTGAAAGGCGTGCCCCAGAAGTACATAAAATTTGTTAAGGCTCTTTACCCAAACACTATTAGTCGTATCAGAGCATATGGCGAACTGTCATCTGAACTTATAACCTCAAGTGGTGTCCGTCAAGGCTGCCCACTTTCCCCATTTTTGTTTAATTTTATAGTCGACATACTGTTGGAAATTACACTTTCATCGTTTGACTTTTCAGGAATTGATCTCCTACCAGGAGATCCACTTATTGACTTAGAATATGCTGACGATATAGTCCTGTTTGGCGAAGACGCTGATACGATGCAGAAGCTTTTAACAGCAATAAGCTCGAATGCAAGCATGTTTAGAATGCGTTTCTCCCCCTCTAAATGCAAACTATTGCTCCAGGACAAGTAGTTGAGCACGTCGACCACTTCACTTATCTTGGAAGTCTGATTAGCCCTAATGGTGGCTTAGTCTTTGACGAAATCTCAGTACGAATTCAAAAAGCTCGTTTGGCTTTTGCCAACTTACGTCACCTATGGCGTAGACGAGATATTCGTCTTTCAACAAAGGGGGGGTGTACTGTGCAACAGTTCGCTCTGTCTTATTGTATGGGTGTGAGACGTGGCCATTAAGGGTAGACGACACTCGAAGGTTATTAGTTTTTGACTATCGATGTCTTCGAAACATCACTCGCGTTAACTGGGATCACCGAGTAAGTAATAACATGGTTAGACGACAGGTGTTAGGCAAATGTGGTAAATCGGTCGATGAGGTTGTGAATCTTCATCGACTGAGGTGGTTGGGACATGTGTTGCGTATGCCGAACCACCGTCTTCCTCGACGCGCAATGTTGGCTGACATAGGAATAGGATGGAAGAGAGTTAGAGGTGGCCAAACTAAAACATGGTATCAGTCCATGAAGTCACTGACTGCCGGTTTGTGTCGTGTCGGTAGCTGCAGACTACCTGGATGGGGTCCTCACGGTTACCGTAACCAGTGGCTAGAAACACTGAGTGACATGGCCCAGAATCAGTCACAATGACGCAGATGCATTCACCCATCATCTTCCCTTAAATCATGAGCTTTAAATTATTCCATAACTTTCTTCCTACGTTTCGTGAACCATATTCTATATGTTCACACTCCTTGTTACTATTATTATTTTATTTTATTGAAGTAACTTGTACTAATGGTGGTGGTGTTAATCTTGCGGTGCTATGGAGGTATGGCAACTTGAACCGATGCGCACATGTGCCAGGTTCTATGTTGTTTGTACATACATACATACATACTAAGTTGCTACATCCCCCTCAATATCAGTGTAGTAGTAATAAAAAAACGTTAGACTTAGAAAGTATATTCAATACAGTGGACTAATTTATAATAAGAAATGTATAAAATAACACTAAAGCTTATGAGTTGAGGTAAGGCAGTGAATGATTACACCTTTAGCCATTGCTACCTATTCCTCGATATCGCACTCAATATCTCTAACCAATGGATATGATAATCGCTCTAGTCTGAACTAGGCATTTCGCATCTACTAATATGATTCAGGACGATGGTCAGCGACTTCCATAGATTGATGTAATGTTTTGCTTTCGCCACTCCTAGTTTTCTTTTAATATAATCCCACATGTCAACATTGGTCATTGAGGTAGACGGTGGTTGTGCACATGTACTAACCAACTCAGTCGTTAGATATCCACAATCTTACCAACCGATTTACCATTTTGGCCTAATCCTTTTAGTAAAACCTTTGTAGTCACCTCGGTAATCACAACGAATACGAACAATGCTTCAACGATACCTATAACTAAATACTAATGCTTTATGAATGCCTTTTACTTTTAAGTGCCATAATTAAGTCATTTGGCTAAATAGAACGAATTACTGGACGTATATGCTCGTCCCCATAGATGAACTAAGTTGGCAAAGCCAAACAATCTTTCTGAGTCTGTCCAGAAACAAGGCTATATAATGTGATAGATGATCTTAGATTTCTTCTTATTACCTCTCTGCCTGTTTTAATTGGTGATTGGGATAATCTAATATGTTGTATGTTAACCACTTAACTAAATAATAATGTACACGCTAATGGATATTTTATAAAAGAAAAATACTCATATTATGAACGATGTAATGTTATTTTGTATTTGACATAAAGAGTTGAATTAGGCTACACAGCCATTGAAAATCGGGAAACACAAACATGCGTTTCTGCGAAGTACATGACTTTTCAGTGGTGAGCATATATGTCTCCATCGGTGAATAAAGTCAGAACTCTTATACTACAGAATCTAACGTCAGTTCGTCCAGTGTTACAGTTCTCACTTCTATCAACTTTTGATATAGCGCGTGGATCATCCATTGTTATGGTGATAACTGTCTCACTCTCAATAAGTCTGAACTTCACCAGCCTCAACTTCTCATTCGAATCGAAGGTGTGCATTGTCGAAGAGTTCCATATCAAGGCGAAACAGTTGTTCAGTACTCCCTAATTTTTAGTGGTATCCAACTAACATCAATCTGTGACGAATACAAACAACGGAACTTATTACCTAGTGGTTAAAGTTGAATGATATAATCACTAAGCTACTGACAACCGAATTTTTATTGACATATAAGTAATTTAGATATGCATCGATTATTATAAACCTTCTTCATTCTAATTTTATGTAGTATTACTTATGATTTGATGAGTTTATAACTATAACATAGAGTAGTTCATGTATAGAATACTTGATAATATTAACAAATTGTTTTATCATAATAGCATGATGATAATTTCAATTTGGTGATATGACGTAACGTGTATAAAGTTTATATATTTCATAGTTTTGTTTATTCATTACATTTTTTTATGATGAGTATAATAACACTTTTCATCTGTAAATACTTCATTGTCACTATCTAACTTCTACGTCAATTGACCAGTTAATTAAACTAGTTAATGTAAACAATTCATAAACTATTAGTTATCTTATTATTATTTTTTCTTTTTATATAAATTGTTTGATTAATACGTAATTGATGTTAGCAGAGTACCATTGAGAAACATGGAGTACTGGACAGGTATTTCGTTCTAGTGTGGAACTCCTCAACAATTCACACTCTAGATTCCGCCCAAGGGGCTTCAGATTGGCTAACACCTAACCCTCTGTACGACTGGGTTGGCAACCAGTGGTAGAATTCCCACTTTCATCAATTTGTCATAGATAGTGCGATGACCATCCATTGTCATTGGTGGCAATTGTCTCACTCCCGACAAGTCTGTATTCCACCATTCACGACTTCTTACTAAGCTACTGATTTGTCATGTACATCCTGAGTGGATTGCCTCGATATAGCGATAGTTCACAAGTATTGTTTAAGTTATATTGTGGCTGTCAAGAAGAGTCCAAGATGCGCGCTTCGTTCTATTTGGGACTTGTGAACTATCGCTATATCGAACCAATCCGCTCAGGATGCACATATGGCATCAACAGAGACTAACCAATTTCAGTCTATGATCCAAATACATTCTAGTTGCATAAATTGTTTTCTCACTTCTGATTAAAGGAAATTTACTTCAATCATTTTAATAATCATTAAAGCATCCTTATTCTATACTTCGTTATGAAGTCATTGATGAAAATTGCATTCCTAGCAGTATTCGCTGTTGTAAACATATTTTACTGAAGTAATGATCTTGGTATAAGACTAAGAAGTGTTTATCCATGACTCTAAGTGGGTCTGAAGTCAGAAGTTTCAGATCTCACAGTAAAGTCTTTACTATATACCATATAAATATATGCTGAAAACAGTTTCTTGTTGTAATAATAATTATTATTTTCTCAAGATGTGTAGTTATGGAATTTCATGTTTTATTACACACTAGTGACTACAAGTGAAATGATAAATGTTTTATTATGTGCTATAATTTATCATATGGTTGTAGACCTTCCGCTGACTCTCACTCAGTTAATAAATATATCTTGCATATGTAAGAAATATATAGTGATATGTTATCCTTGATAATTCAAGCTTAAAACAAGTAAGTATAACAGGGTTCGAACATGTAACCTATTGAGTGAATTTCACTTGCCTTACTCATCATTGTTGTATTTGAAGAATATTTAGAGTCATTTATCAATACCAACACACTTTATGTTTATATGAATCGTTCAAATCACATATATATTTAATATTTCATAAAGTATATGCATACTATTAAGGTAGTCACCCTCAGATTAATCATTTGATATAACTCACAGAATGCAGTTAGATGTCAATTTTGATATTAGCAGTTAGATGCACTTGGAGGGCCACATATAATTCCATTTTACATTACAAAGCTATATCTATCCACAGATTGAAGTGTGAAATGTGCACACAAAATCACTCCGTCAGAAAGCTTTTTCCACCATTGTCTTTGTTCAGAAATTCATTTCATCTGATCTACTCGTTTATTTATCCATACTTCTCTGTTTATTCATATCACATTCCTACCACCAATATTACTATTCATTCTCACCATTATCATAATTGAATTGAGATGGTGATTTTTGTGGAGGTCAGTATGAAATTTGGTTGATTGAACTTGTCACAGATTGATATTAGCATGATATCATTGGAAAACCATGAAGCGCTGGACAATTGTTTGGTTGTAGTGTGGAAGTGAGAATTCTACCACTGGATGCAGGCTCAATGATTGAGAAGGTTAGATGTTCGCCGATCTGAAGACCCCTGTGGTGGAATCTGTGAGGCGCACTTCTGAAAAATTCCACAGTGTCCACGGTGGTTTTCAATAGTACCCTGCCAACATCAATCTGTATCCTAGTCAATCAAATTATCATAATTATCATTGAAGCAATTATTATTATCATCTTATCAATCCAAAGAATGTCTCTATCCAGATTTTCTCTATTTTTCATTCACACATCTTCACTACTCTAATCTATCGGTGATCACAACTACTGTGTCTCCATTTTACTGATGACGCTTCTTTCATGTTTTACAAATCCCTCACTTCCATCACTAATTTGTTAAATAAATCACTAGGTATTCAATGACTTAACATGATAACTAGTCAGATTCTTACAATTCTTATTCCTTGGTCTATAAATTCTTACACATACGATTTTGATAATGTAGTAAATAGTCAAAATTTGTTTAGAGCTATGTGATGCATATTTGCACAATACATTTCGAGCAATCTGAACACACATGAACATGTTAAGGTATCTGCGTATGAAATACATAGGTTAATTAGACAAAAATACAGAACACACAAGAAGGTTGGTTAGGGTGAGGTGGTGTTCTGAACTTCCATATAACTCATACTTCTAAAAATCTTAGTGTATATCTAAGGTCACTCTTATACAACACTATAATGAATGATCTGATATCAATTTTGTGATCTTTATCAACTAAATGTTTAACAATCTACAATGAATGTTGTTTATCATATACTTTTATTTCATCTTTCAAATTTAATAGTTTCTATAGTGTTATATAGAGGTACATGTTCAGTGTATCTTCCATGTAAATGTGACGACAATTGTATAACTTGATAATAGATTAACTGAAAAGGTAATTTATTCACTGAATAAATATATTTTATGATTTTTAATGAATATATTCAAACATTGTTTTCTGTTTTCTTTTTTTTTTTTTCTTTCAACCAGAACAACTATCTTACCGTCTGTTGAAAAGATGAAATATGTTATGAAACAAATTAAAGAATTTCATATTTCATTCATCAAGAAATACTCTTAATTCTCTTATAGTAAATTAATTTCTAAGAAGAAAACAATTTTTCATGACTGTTAAGATTTGCTTATTTATATGAGTTTAACTTGGTTCTTTATATATATACATTATCAATTATAATTGTAACTATTACAGTGTATATATATATATATATATATATATATATATGTATAATCACTGTATATACTAACATGTATATCCTACATAATTAACAAGTTAATGACCGAATGTCTTTTACTATCTACAATTTATTTTAATTGACATTACAATCTTTCTATTGTTTATTTACTACAGGTTGTTTTCTTTTCATTGATTTTTATTTATATATAATAAAAATTCGGTGAAAATACACTTAGTTACTATGGCAACAGATTACATGTTATTGAATTTGTAAATGTATGGAAAATGCTTTAATTTCTGTTGAGAACAATATTGTGTTTGTGGTTAGTTATTCACTATCGTGTAAAATACATCATCTATTCTGACTGCACATATATAATACCTCGATTCGAATTAGGAGACAAAGCTAACTAGCATTATTGTAGACCCATAAATATCATTTCAGTTGTTTTTTATATGATGAAATGTCTGATTATCTACACTATGAATAGCTTCCTTTTAATTTTCAACATAGTTTTCCCAAAATCAGATTTTTGTATGAATTGTCACTTTTAATTATTTTCAGCTTGTTCTTTTCTAGATGAAATCTTGGGCATTCAGTTTTTGTACTTTGATGTATCCAAATCTTTTAACGTGACTAACCACAGGCTTTTCATATGAAAATGCTCATTCTGTGGGATCAGAGACCCCTTGCATAAGTGACTAAACTATTAGTCTAATCACTTGTACTAAGTTGATAACAGACATGTTAATTTGTCTGTAAAGACAGTAAAGAATTATGCAACTGATATGGTACTACCAACGATCATCCATTTTGTTAACATCTTATCTTTCGAAGTTCTTAACAACTTTAAATTTAACTTTGAAATGAGTTAATCGACGGCGGGCATTAATTTGAATACTGTACTCTTATCTTTTAAACGATTTAAACGGGTCCGTAAATTCCGGTGTATTTTGTAATTAACTTTAGAATATATATATATTGATTGGAAGTATTCGGTAGGAAAACCTTTGAGTCTATACGGTGCACCTTCAGTCTTGAAGTAAGTGATCCATGGTAGGGGGGTTTCGATTCTCATCACCTAGCTGCACATTTTGGTTCGCCACAATTAGACTTTTTCGGCTCTAACTTGCTGTCGGATTAAGTTGTTTACATTGACATCTCTCTGTGTAGTGACTAGTGTCATGCTTTTCTAGTCCTAGAGTCTCCTGTCTACTACTTCCAACTACCTAACATGAAGACTGTGTACGTGATACCCCATCAGTTTGGACCTGATAGATAGAATTCGATCAGGACTTGTTATGATCTAGGTAGGTTGGTGTTTAGATTAGACTAGAGGTTATTATGATAGATCGCGTATCATCGTTTGTTTAAACGCATTTGTTGATATATTAATTTAAATAGTCATCAGACATACTTCCTAAATATCTCACCTCAAGCGAATTGAGGAATAACAGCCATCAGGTTGCCTACTTGGTGTATTTCTATCTTTTCTCCTCAATTACATATTAGCTTGTACATAGGATACTGGCGTGAAAACATTCGAGAAGTGAGTTGTCACTACAAGTCACAAAATTGTTTAGAAGGCAATTGCAATTCTTAAAAATAGTTATAGTTGTAATTGTGAAATATTGTTGCGTAATACAGAGGGCGGTTCAAAAATACATAAAAACGCTAAACAGACGGAATTTAACAGTATGATGTTTTTTTTAGCAAGTTTGTTACAGGTCAAGCGCAGAGTATTTCATGCACAAAAGCCAAGTTCTTCTAAGCTATTATGATCTCAGAGAACTATATTTAGGCTTGGTTTAATTACTAATGTATTGTTATGGTTGAAGGCCGTTTGGAATTAGTCATCAAGATATTCTGCTTGAAATAGGTGTCGTGATACTCATCACTCGACGGCAAGGCATACCCATAATCTTTGGTGGTCTGGTGCTACCGAGCTATTCGAGTTGTGATTAGCTCCCTTCTAGATAGAGGTATGTGCACTGAATGATTAATGAGCATTGACTAATCTGATTTCTATTTAGTTCTTTAAAGTGTTGATCGAACGATATTAATCAACTTGCAATATAGACACTAATCCGAATCGCTTAACATCATATGTACTATGTCGTGATGAAAGGTTGTTTGGCGACAGTCGAGATGAAACCCCGTACTTAGATCTTGTGCTATTTGGAAATTGAGTGATATAATTCAACCAACCCTATTTAATACTGGAAAAACATGAGATTGGCCAATATTCAGTGATCGATTAATATAACTGTTGTGGAACAAAACACAATATCCGCTTCTTATGCACAGTCATCATTTTACAGGCCAGTTTTAGTTTATTTGTCAACCAGTGAGCTAATTTGAAACAATTAATATAATAATAGAGATTATTGGTTTCAGTGATAAATTGGATTTGTGCAGTTTTACATGCTGAAACAAGAACCTCGTGACTAAAGTTCATTGTATTTCCTTCAATTAATGAAGTTCGTTTTTTAGTTATTGAATCAATAGGACTAATGGTGAATCCTGTCTATTTATTTTCTATGTATGATTAGTCACTCACTAAAATGGCTGAAAATTGTAGTTTTCAGGCGAACAATAGTCATAGTCAAATTATAGACCAGTGGTTAAAATACGATGTAAACTGAATATGTTGCACTATACTAAATATAATTCGGTTCGCACTATAATGTCTGGACTCTTCGTTATTGTTCCAAATAACTTTTATGTAAACTAGCTCAAATAAACAGAATATTCTAATGATTCCATAAACTATGAATAAAGCTATGGCTGGCAAATAAACCGTTTACGATCTGTTAGGCAGATGTGCCATCAACAGTTCATGTTAACAGAGTGACTCTAACTCAGTCCTTCACATCAAACGCCGCCGCACTATACACTGAGCCATTCAGTCCGGACGGATTGTTTGTGCAACGAGTATATATATATAAAGCATCAACAACGGCAAGTTAAATGCAATTGCTGTTATCATATTTGCATCCTGAGTGGATTACGTCGTCGCAACATCATGTCATGAGACTTATTGAAGTTGGATAGTACTTTTCAGTGGAATCATTATATTTAAGACTTGATAACTGGACGCTGCTGCCACATTCCAGTAGTGATGTTCGCTCTTGGATTTAAGCTCATTCTATTCCCTTCAAACACTAACAAATTTTCTACTGAGCTATTTAATCTGAAGTGACAATTACTCAGTGGATAATACGGATAGATTTTAAGTCGCCATATGAAAGTCGGCATGCATACATATACCGATACATCTAACTAACAAGTCCCAAGTAGGACGAAATGTGTCCTGGATTATATTTTCAGTCAAAATTCTAAATCACATCATCATATTCAAAACACGTCCCCTTAACGTACCCCTCACTTTGTAACGTTGATGCTCACATAAAAGCACAAATCCAGTATCTTTCATATCAAATTCCAGTCACGGTATCTTCTGAACTATTGAGTTCATATAGTCATCCGTATAGAAGGATTCAATTGCTAGTCACGTTTAGGATATACTAATAATTTCAATCTTTACTAAGATTACAAAGGAAATAATTAATTCGATTTTATAATAAATTTTTCTCGTTATTTATTTTTTCCTGCCTGCGCTTTTCGCCTCTTTATCTCTCACTCTCTCTCTCTCTCTCTCTATGTCCCCTTAGATTTGCATTGATATATATATTTGTCAAGATAATTCATCGATCAATGCAACAAATTATGGACATGTAACTTACGTAGAATATTTATTCTTTTTACTTTTATTTACTAACGTTCTCTTTTTTTCATTTCTTTTGCTTTTACTACTTGTTTTCTTTCTGTAAATAGTATTGAAAATATGTAAAATATGCATATTCGTTCTAATAGTTCAGAATACTATCGATGACAACAGGATATGGAACATGAAGTAGTTATAATAAATACATTACAACTAATCAGTTATGATAATAATAAATTTTAATTTGATACCATAAATTGGTCTATGTTAGACAACTATGTAGAACTGGGAAGCATTAGACAGTTATTTCGTTCTAGTATGATACTCTTCAACACTGTACTTTCATGAGACCACCAAGAAATCCAGCTCAGGTTCCCTCACATTCCACGACGTACCCTTAACCTTTAAACCACTCAACTTGTATTCAATAGTTGATATTACTAACTTCAGTGAATTCATGAAATATCTGTCTCATACTCTATGTGATTTCATTACACTGGTCACTTCTTTTCACTAGGACTCCATGAATTGTCGCCAGAAGATAAGTCACTAGTAAGTTGGTATTGACTGTGATTAAGTGTTGTGGAGACGTAAAAGATTCATCTATACTAGTATGTTTGTCTATAGCATCTTTTATGAGATAGATAAGAGGGGAAAATTTACAAATAATTGTAATGAACACATTTGAATTTCCCAGTAATTAATATCAATATACTTTACATAGTTTTATGAAGAGCTTATGAATACACATAAATAGTATTCATAATATATTCCGAGTTAGAAAAGAAGTATCTCAACTATAACATCATTTAATCTTACAGAGATACACAAAAGTCATGGTAACTAGAAGGTTAATGTGATAATGCTGTATTTTATATGATAGTCAGTGGTTTTGTTAGCAATAAAGAGTATTTTACAACTAATTAACATTATTAAACATCATTAAAATTGAGTAGATCAGATTACGTAATACAGTAACAAAATAAATTTATTCACAGATGTGATCTCTTTTCAACGGATTCATTATCGAACTGTACAATGATATGTCCTGAATCTACTATATGTTACAGATGAGATGTCATTAATCTACACTGTCCTATGCTCAGACTTGTTGGAAGATGCTCTCGGATATGAAGATGCAGAAGCCTTGGCGAATGACCATTGTGCCTATCTCTACATGGGCAAGTAAACTGGTAAATGCGCATGGTATTGGTTAGTCGTTGCTGCTTTTACTTTATTAGAGAGCATATATATATATATATATATATATATATATATATATATTATATTGATAAATTGTAGAAACAGTTAGATTCCTATAATAAGAAAACGTATACTAATACACTCGTTATGTCCACAATACCAAAAGATCTGTTTGGTAGGTTGCATAAATAAAAAGCTAATGTTTCTAAGATCCCTCTTCTAAAAAATAGGTGCTTTACACGCTTTATGGAAAAAAATATGGAGAAAAAGCCGCTATCACAGAAAAAACATATATATATATATATATATATATATATATATATATATATATATATATATATATATATATATATATATATATATATATATATATATATATATATATATATATATATATATATATATATATATATATATATATATATATATATATATATATATATATATATATATATATATATATATATATATATATATATATATATATATATATATATATATATATATATATATATATATATATATATATATATATATATATATATATATATATATATATATATATATATATATATATATATATATATATATATATATATATATATATATATATATATATATATATATATATATATATATATATATATATATATATATATATATATATATATATATATATATATATATATATATATATATATATATATATATATATATATATATATATATATATATATATATATATATATATATATATATATATATATATATATATATATATATATATATATGGTTTTAGAGAAGGAGTTATATATAAACCTTGAATTTAAGGGAAATATTGATAGCAATAATGATAAAAGTCGTTTGGAGCGCTTGATTAGAAAGAAGATTTCGGTAGAAAGTTTTCTTATAACCTTCATAAGTCTTCTACTAATAAGACTCCTACTAAAGTAAAAGCATCAACGACTGACCAATACCGTGTGCATTTACCAGTTTACTAATCCATGTGGAGCTAGATACATTGGTCATTCGCCAAGGCCTCTCTATCTCCATGTCCAAGAGCATCTTCCAACAAGTCTGAGCATAGGAGAGTGTAGATTATTGACGTCATCCCTACTGTAACATATAGCACATTTAGTGCATTCTATCTAAAACTGATCATTTAACGCAATCTACACAATAAAGTTAAATGTACTTAGAGGGCTACATCTAATTCCATTTTACATTACAAAGCTATATCTATACACAGATTGAAGTGTGAAATGTGCATACAAAATCACTCCGTCAGAAAGCTTTTTCCACCATTGTCTTTGTTCAGAAATTCATTTCATCTGATCTACTCGTTTATTTATCCATACTTCTCTGTTTATTCATATCACATTCCTACCACCAATATTACTATTCATTCTCACCATTATCATAATTGAATTGAGATGGTGATTTTTGTGGAGGTCAGTATGAAATTTGGTTGATTGAACTTGTCACAGATTGATATTAGCATGATATCATTGGAAAACCATGAAGCGCTGGACAATTGTTTGGTTGTAGTGTGGAAGTGAGAATTCTACCACTGGATGCAGGTTCTAGCTGTATCTTACGAATTACTATTAATCGATGAAAGTTGACAATGTAAACCAACGATTAAATGTTGACTTCCTGTACTCATTATTTTAGTTCTTGTTAAATTTTATGGATTGAACACTGATAAGTGTTCGAATACCTATTTAGTAATTTGTAAAGCTTTATTCATATTGACAGTTGATCTGTCACTGTTAAAGTATGTAGATACTAAGTGGATTGATTCATTCCTGCTACTTATTTACAAGTAAAACTGTAGTTAATAGAAGAGTCTACGACGTGTTTTTCCTTCTGTTTAAAACTCATCAAGTTAATTCACTTAAATATCAATTATGAAAAAAATACAATTCCTTTCAGGTATAACATCATACTCGTTCGGGGCCTCCGCAACACGCATACAGTAGCCATCATGGTTCATCCGTCTTAACGTCACCCATCCAATGCAATGGAACGCAACTTACTCTTCGTTTTATCTGGAGACCCTCAGCTAGCTCACGTGGCCTTGCGGGTGTAGTCTAGCCTAAGCTTACGGGCAAACAGGCTCTTCTCGAGTGATTCTGTAGACAATCGTCTTTGTGCTGTCCTCTAAATGGCACAGTACGAACTCCGGAAAGATAGTGACACACGCCGAGTCCTTTTTTGTCCGTCTCAGCTTATGCCCCCACTGATTGCAGCACAGATGAAGTGAAAGACGACTTCATAGGAAGTTCTTCTGCCTCCTTCAGAAGCTACGCACTCAGATAAGTACTTATGCCAGGATTTTTAACGCCCAAGTAGTTTAACTAAATCAAGCTGAAACCGTAGTGGGTTACTCGGCTTCCCACCCAGATGACCAGACAACGGAGATCGCCTGTTTGCCGTTTATGTTCAGACTACCGTTTATTCTAGCTCACAAATTTACGCATAAAGCTAGACACTGTTTAACCTGTCGACCTCCAACATCTAACGCAACGATGGACACCAATTGATCACATCGGAATCAGCTACCGTTTGGAGGGTTGTATAGAGATGCCTCTCTTTCGGGGCAACGTGCCCTAGACTCTGACCATGCCCTATGGAGATCACGTTCTCTATGCTTTTACTGGTGCAGAAAGGTTACTCGGGCAAACCCCTTTATTATCATTTGCGTCTGATAAACGCTAATATTGCATTTAGGATGGTTTGTGGCTAAGCCTTTAGTCGCCCATGACCACAGTTTTCGCCCGAAGTAGTTGGAATATTTAAAG